>CAWUFW010001136.1:805000-807500 GCA_963921515.1 Calotriton arnoldi | reverse complement strand
CTGGTACATCTCCTGTAAACAGTTGAGTAAAAGCGTTTTGGTTACAGTCGTCATTTTTAAGGAATATTATTGTATTTTAAAAGTTGACACTTAGAAACTTTTTCTCATAGAATCACCAATGTTATCCTATGGAAGGAAATTCACTTAGCAGGTAAAAACTGTTATCGTTACTTTTTCTTACTCAGTGTTGGATCCTGGATCCAGCACTGGTGCATCTCCTGTAAACAGTTGAAAGAATGCGTTTAAGTCATACAGGCGATTAAGGAATATTTGTAGTTTGTGAAAATCGACACTTTGAAACTTTTCTGCTGAAAACCAGACAATGGATTCCTATGGAAGAAAATATAAGTTACTGGTAAGTACGGTTAAAATTACTTTTCAGGACCAGTACTGGGCTGAAAGATACAGCACTGAGGTCTCTCCTTATAACAGGTGAGTAAATCGGAATTCGTATTTCGGCTGATTTTAGAGGAATATTTGTATGTTTCAAAAATCAACACTTAGAAACTTTTTCAGCAAAAAGCAGGCAATGATATCCTATGGAAGGAAATTCAAGTTACTGGTAAGTACTGTTAAAATTACTTTTGAGGATCAGTACTGGGCTGAAAGATGCAGCACTGAGGTCTCTCCTGATAACAGATGAGTAAATTTCGTATTTCGTATTTCGGCTGATTTTAGATGAATATTTTAAAGTTCCAAAACTCCACACTTAGAAGAATTTCCAAGTGAAACCAGTCAATGTTAGCCTATGGAAGGAAATTCAAGTTACTGGTAAGTACGGTTAAAATTACTTTTCAGGACCAGTACTGGGCTGAAAGATGCAGCACTGAGGTCTCTCCTGATAACAGGTGAGTAAATCGGAATTCGTATTTCGGCTGATTTTAGAGGAATATTTTAAAGTTCCAAAACTCCACACTTAGAAGAATTTCCAAGTGAAACCAGTCAATGTTAGCCTATGAAGGAAATTCAAGTTACCGGTAAGTACGGTTAAAATTACTTTTGAGGATCAGTACTGGGCTGAAAGATGCAGCACTGAGGTCTCTCCTGATAACAGGTGAGTAAATCGGAATTCGTATTTCGGCTGATTTTAGAAGAATATTTTAAAGTTCCAAAACTCCACACTTAGAAGAATTTCCAAGTGAAACCAGTCAATGTTAGCCTATGAAGAAGGAAATTCAAGTTACCGGTAAGTACGGTTAAAATTACTTTTGAGGATCAGTACTGGGCTGAAAGATGCAGCACTGAGGTCTCTCCTGATAACAGGTGAGTAAATCGGAATTCGTATTTCGGCTGATTTTAGAAGAATATTTTAAAGTTCCAAAACTCCACACTTAGAAGAATTTCCAAGTGAAACCAGTCAATGTTAGCCTATGAAGGAAATTCAAGTTACCGGTAAGTACGGTTAAAATTACTTTTTGAGGATCAGTACTGGGCTGAAAGATGCAGCACTGAGGTCTCTCCTGATAACAGGTGAGTAAATCGGAATTCGTATTTCGGCTGATTTTAGATGAATATTTTAAAGTTCCAAAACTCCACACTTAGAAGAATTTCCAAGTGAAACCAGTCAATGTTAGCCTATGAAGGAAATTCAAGTTACCGGTAAGTACGGTTAAAATTACTTTTGAGGATCAGTACTGGGCTGAAAGATGCAGCACTGAGGTCTCTCCTGATAACAGGTGAGTAAATCTGAATTCGGATTTCGGCTGATTTTAGAGGAATATTTGTATGTTTCAAAAATCAACACTTAGAAACTTTTTCAGCAAAAAGCAGTCAATGATATCCTATGGAAGGAAATTCAAGTTACTGGTAAGTACGGTTAAAATTACTTTTGAGGATCAGTACTGGGCTGAAAGATGCAGCACTGAGGTCTCTCCTGATAACAGGTGAGTAAATCGGAATTCGTATTTCGGCTGATTTTAGAGGAATATTTGCACAATGGTGAAGGGAGGGGCGGGGCCTGAGGTGACATCTGTGCAAACGCGCCCCGTGGTGCGTTTTAAGTTGGGGATTAAGTCCCCTTGAATCATGAGGGTCCCTACGGGCCAACTAGCCCACCAGGAACCTCCAGTATGCGCCAGGGGCTGCGTTGCAGAGACATGTACAGAGGCCACACCCCTTTTACACCTCTCTGCAACGCAGCTCTGTGGCGCTTTCTGGACGTACCTGTTGGGCTAGTTGGCCCTCAGGGACCCTCAGGATTGAAGAGGATTTAATTCCCCATCTTAAAACGCGCCACGGGGCCTGTTTGCACACATGTCACCTGAAGCCCCGCCCTCCCTTCACCACTGTGCAAACGCGCCCGTGGCGCGTTTTAAGTCGGGGATTAACTCCCTTGAATCCTGAGGTCCCTGGGGTGCAACTAGCCCACCATATACCTCAAAAGCGCCATAGAGCTGCGTTGCAGAGAGGTGTAAAGGGGCGTGGCCTCTGTACACCTCTCTGCAAGGCAGCCCCTGGCGCATACTGGAGGTTCCTGGTGGGCTAGTTGGCCTCAGGGACC
>CAWUFW010001136.1:600000-797500 GCA_963921515.1 Calotriton arnoldi | reverse complement strand
TAATTTAGAGTGACGTGGCAACTCAAGTTATTGGAAATGCGCCTCAAAGTGAGGTAGTGGCACAGTTACGGCTAAACGGCAAAAGAGCAATTGCTTGCAGCCCGAATTCCTGGCATTGCATCACATTGCCCCACTGAACGGAGAAGAGCCTTTTTCTATTTCTGAAGGAACCCGTAGTTAATACAACAATCCTTACTCTTCCGAGGACGTCCACCGGGAGCTTGGAGTTCAGCAGCACAGGCTTTACTTTATCACCAGAGAGAAATCCGTTCACAGGGCTGAGGCTGTCAAAGATGACGTCATATTTGGTCTTTTCTTCCACCTGTGATGACACAAAAATTCAAACTAAAAATGTCAATGCACTAGGTATGTGCTTTGCAATATAAATAAGTAGACAATCTGCACAGTATTTAGCAAGGAACCACATTTTTGCAAAAGATGGGCCCTGTTTTACACCAGGGTGAGTGTTGTCGGCAAAATTAAAGTAAAACGTTGACTATCACAGAGAATCTAATGCCCCCTTCCTTTGCCCCAGGAACGAGCTGAACCAGGTTTTTAAAATCTAGAATGTTACGCCTTCTGATATTTATTCTACTGTATGGGTGAATAAATAAATACATATATGCACCTCCGAGGCATACTGGCTCAATTACTCTGGCAAGACTGAGGCTCATAAAAATTCACAAGTTCCTGATTGGTAAGCCATGATTCTTTACTGAGAGTATGCCTGGCGGCGTCGAGAGGGGGCCCAGTGTGCTTTGCGACGTCTTCCAGGGGAGCATCAGCACAGCCACTTTAGCCAATCTTGCAGGAGTCATAAATAGGGCTCCCGGTTTTATGGTATTTGTTTTGTTTTTTTGTTTGTTTTTTAACATTTCCATCTGTATTTATCCATATTTATTTTTGGGCCATCATATTGGTATATATCCATATTTATTTTGACAATAAATGGAGTCTTGAAATGGTATACCTCCACACTTATTTTACTCTTAGACATGCACTCATACGTGGATGCCTGCTGCGTTTTAGCAAATTAAGTAGCCGTATATAACAAAACACTACACCCACAGGTACATATTAGCTTTATACTACAAATATATGTTAACATATGCCTGTATTTAATCAAATGTCCTGTTTTTTAACTCCCCATGCTGGCTATCTGCTCAGCTTTTGCCTGGAATTCATGAAATACAGCATGGAGTGACTCTCACAAGAAGCACAATTCTCAGTATTTTTCTTCATTTAAAAATAAATACAGACTGGAAACACGTTATTTTCTGTCTGTATTTATCTGTACAAATCAGTAAAAACGGAAAACTGGGAGCCTTAGTCATAAAGTACAAATTACTTTTATCCCGGTGCTACTGCCTAGAAGCCATCTACCTGGAATAATTTTAGGTGAGTTATGTTAAGATGTTAACTTTTTTATTAAGTTTTTATTCAGTCAAACAAATTCAGTCCTTTGCATCAAAATATTCAATGACATTGGCAAAGACAATACTTTACAATTTTCGGCTCATCAAGGCTAAAGACCGGATAGGGTGCATGTAACCATATATGATACTCATTATCAACAACACCCCATACCTCAATTATTCCAGCTTCTCACCTGTGGTTTGAGCACATTATCAGGTGAGGGCCCACATAGTATCAGGGGACAGAAGGAGGGAGGGGACTGTGGTGGCATAAGTCTCACTGTCCTGTATTTGTGCCAGGTATACTCACAGCGCCGCCCAAATGTCCTTTGGTCTGACAGTGCCGGCTGCATGTCCAAGAACAATTTAACATTCACATTACATACAGTAACCCTCAGCTACCCGGCCTGTGTCACGCCAGTCCTTTCATCCAGTGGATGGCTATCTCCCTTCTAGTAAGCGCTAACAGTATCATTGTCGAACGTCTCACAGATTTTGGTGCATCAGCGACATATCCCAAAACAGCCACATCAGATGATACCACATCACATCCCAGCCCACAATTTAGAACACTACTCCTAGCATCTGCACCCACAATGCAGCAAAACTTCAAGCATGCCCAAGCCTAAAGAAGGACTTCTTCCTAAGGTTGGTTACATCAAGGACATTCATGTGCTCTAGCATTGTCACATTTGTGTAGCTTAGCGAGAGAGTGATATAGTCTGTGTAAAAACCTTAAGTGCATCAGCCTGTGTCTGTCGTTCATTGAAATTGTGTCTACTTGGCAGAGCCGTAAGGCCACATTTGAGCATCCACTGCCTGCTCAGATCCTCCTTTCTTTTAATTGACAGCTTATAAAACTGTGATACACATCCTCCACTAAACTCAATATTAATAAGCTTAGTAAGCAATACAGGGCAGTGAGACCCGCCCCATGACTCGGCCTATGGTAAATAAACACGTCAAGACTCAAAAGCAGTAGCTTGCCCTTTATCCATAAATTGCTCTGGCGACAGAAAGGGCCTGTGTGGTTCATGTGCCCCATCTGAGTCATTTCATGTTTAATCAGCGAGTCCTTTAAATTGTTAGGGGCAGTGCTACATTATCAATACAGCTGGGGTCAGTGCTTAATTTGTAAAAAAATAAGTGCCGGGGCTCTCATCAGGAGGCAGCTTGCGCCAGCCCATTTCTCTTGTTAGCGCCGCCTAAAACAAAACCATCTACTAACCATGAAAGTGGGGCGAGGACGTGGCATAATGGCCAGAGCTGGCGACTTCGGCGCACGGGAACCAGGTTGGAGTCTTGGCTGCGGCTCAACATCCTGTGATTCTGGGCAAACCACTCAATCTCCCCCTGTATATGAATGTGTCCTTAACTAGTGCTCCTGAAAAGTGCCGGTGCTGAGCACTGGAAAACACCGGCTCAAATTAGTCACTGTTTATAAGGTGCAGATTAGAGTGAGATGCAGTTTTCACTTATTTGTATGTCATTGTAACTGAAAATAAATATAGCCAACAACACGTTATTTAGTGCCACTGCACTAAACAGACATACATTACTACAGGGCAAAGGTCAAATTCAAGTTTTTACCACAGAAAGTTGAAAGGATGAAAACATTTTTTTACTTCGTCACACCCTGGCTGTAACAATTACTTTACACAGGTAAACAACTGTCCTAATACTAGTGTATCTCTTCAGTGCAATCTTACACCATTACATCTGGGTTTTAGTTAAATACCACCTTCCATATTCGCCTCTTGTGAGTCATGGCCCTCCCCCAATCTCAACTTTGGTAATAAATAGTGTATCACACGCTGCATACCTACTCCGCATATATGCACAAAACAAAGCACAGCAAAGAATTAGAGAGGCAACCGGGCACTTTTTCATCCACATTTCAAGAATGGTGTGCACTACTTTTTCTCCGGTATCATCTATGTGCCAAACAGAGGGAGTGTGATCCTATCCCACAAGTAAAATGGTAATAAAATGCATTCTAATGAGACCCCGGGATAATAAGTAAGTTTCTGTCTGTGAAACAGGCAGGTGGCCTGGTGCTAAAATAGCACCCTGCTTAAGAGGACGCTGTCAGAGGCATGGGGCTCGAGGCGATGTTTTTGCAGCCTCTGGGCCACTCAGTAAAGCTGTCTCTTCCAGCTTCAATAAATCCGTCAAGCCGCCATCACTTTTTTTTCAGACATCATAAACTAGGGCCCCACTGAATCTGTAGAATTATCAAAGGAGAATTTCCTAAATGTGAGGGCCTGGGGCACCACTACATTCTGTCACCTTTTGCCCTCTCTGTAACCCACCCCGAGCTGGGAGAGACCCTGGGCTAATCAGAAAATGGGACTTCGTGGGAGCAGCCCCCGCGAGGAACTGGTGGCGCCGAGTGCCCGCGAGCCAAGGTGCTTGTGCACGTGCGGCAGAGGGGTCGGAGGCTGCTGAACAGATTCCGAGAATTCAGTTGCTGGCAGAGTGATAATCTCTCATATATGTATGCAAGATGGTGCTAACAGAGAGACCAATTAAATGCAAGTGCAGTGTCAGGAAAACTATGAAACCTTAATGTAGTCTGCCCGGCCCGGGACAGGAGAAGGCTGGATGAAGGGCAGCAGGAGCGGGTGCAGGGCCTTTAAAGTTTAAACCCGTTACCCTGGACTTAATCGTCGAGCGGGAGCCGGAGCTAACCTACCACGCCGGTGACCTTCACAGACAGTGTCACGCTCCCCACCAAAAAAGCAGTGTTGCTACTTACGGTTACTGCTGGTGGTGGTGGGCAGCCGGCCTGCTTTTATTCAATAGGCGGCCTAGGCCTGCTGCTGCCTGCACTCGACGTCGGGGTAGTTGATGACTCTTGGCGGGACGGTGCGTGTGGGTGTGCCGGGGCGTGGCCCTTTGAAAAAAATCTACGCACGCTGCCTGCCTCATAGCACAGCCCTTCCCTCGCAGAACCAAATCCAGCCCCCTGCCCAATCAGTGTCTCCTGGCCGGGCCTGCCCATCGCAGCAACACTGAAGGGCTGCAGCCCGCCACTCGCCGCCTAACGAAAATTTGAAATGCGCATCGTCATTAGAATAAATAAATAAAATGAGTTGGACAGTCTGCGCGCGCTGAGTCTGAGCCTGCCTGAGGTAATTTAATTTTATATACTGACTACTGTAGTAGTCTCCCTGTCTACCCACACTCACATTGCCTGACATATGACGTGCAGAGTCAGAGTTGCAGTGGCGTGGTGTTATCTAGACCCGGCCCTGATAAATAAGTGCCGGTGCTAAGCACCGGAAAGCACCGGCACAAATTAAGCACTGGCTGGGGTGTTCCTATCCGATTGCACATTCTGTGCATAGAAACCATTTGTAGCTCCGACCGTATCAATACCGTCTCTAGGATAAGGCATCTTTGTGAAAAGACAAGTTTGAAGCATGCCCACCTCTATTCTGCCGGTCTCAGCGACCAGGTGTGATATGAGTGGCCGGGGATGGTGCCAGTACAGTGCAAAGACTGGAATGGGCTAACACATAGTATAGTTCAAGGTCCAGGACCGCCAAGTCTCCCTTCGTAATTGGTAAAGTCATGGCCTCCCAGCGTAATCACACCCGTCACCTTGCCCAGATCAATCTGCTCAAATCAGAAAGTAGAGCCTTCAAAAACCTCTGCAACAGAGGGATCAGAATGTTCCTAAAGTGTGATATAAGCTTAGGCAAGACTACCATTTTTAAAATTGCTGATCTGCCAGCTATTGATAGCAGTAATCATCTATCTATTGCATACTGGTCATCGTAAGGCCTTGGGTGTCCCTGAGGACAACGTCCTTGCTTTGTGTACGTTGACACACAGATATCTTATCAAGTGTTCCCTCCAAAGCAATGGGTAGTTGAAATTGGTTGCCCAATTGGCTTCAGTTTCCCGCTATCCGCGAATAGGCACCAAAGTTTGTAATTTCACAGAGCACCAGCATGAGATTTGCCTCTGGATTTTTGATGAATAACATTATGTCATTCACATACATTGATACAACCAAATATCAATTTGTTAAGGACAGTCATCTGTGTGCATGGTGTCGCAGTAGTTTACACATCAAAGGTTCCATCGCTATAGCAAACAGAAGCAGAGAGAGGGGGCAGACCTGTCTCATGCCTCTAGTGAGAGGTTTGGAGCCTGACAGGTATTTAATGACTCAAACATGGGTAGTCAGGCATGTATTTAATTGTGTTATGTAGTTGTGCCTCCAGCCCCATTCTCCGCAAGACTGTGTATAGGAAAGGCCACTCCAGCGAGTCAAAGGCCCTTTCTGCATTTTGGAAGGCACCGATCACCGAGATCTCAGGGTCTATCTAGTAACTTATTACAAACAGCGTACGTATATTAGATCAGGCAGGTATAAACCCAGTCTGGTCTGGCAATACCAGTCCCTTTATCACGCTCATCAGTCTGTTGGCAATAACACTAATACTTTACTATCTAAACTGAGAAGAGGCAAGCTGTGTATGTTCCGAAGCCGTTTGCTTAATTGCACGATTTTATGCTTGCGTGATTAAATCACATACGAAAGTAGAAAAGACACATTGAAGTCTAGTCAATTCAATTGCTGAGAAGTGTATTTAGTTGCTAAATGATATTAATTCCATAAATCAAACATTAAGGTGCTCCATAGGTGATGAGTGAATAAAGTGCTTGTGCAGTGCAACAAGAAAAAAGTGATCAAACACTAATACAGAAACAATTTAAATCTTCAAATAGGCCTATCCAACACGTACAAATCTGTGGTCACTCATTGGTGGGCTAAGTGCACCAGTCCTTAGTTCGCCCATAACCCGGAATTCATTAATACAGCCTGAATGTAAAACAGTCAACAACATTTCTACCCTCTTAGGAAGAGTGTGCTTTCTTTACCTCAAGGGAGGTCTTCATCAGGACAGAATATGTAGGGAACAACCTGTATGTTAAAATGTATCATGTCGGACCTCATGCGGGAAATTACTATAAAAAAAAACAGTGATCAACTAAGAATATGACTAACCTGGAGTCATGGAAGGGCTGGGTATGATCTCGTCTCCCTTGAAAAAAGGTTCCCCTGTATCATAGAAAACATTGATATATATATATATATATATATATATAAAATGCTACTTACCCAGTATGCATGTTCTTGGCATGTAGAGCTGTCGAATCTCATGCTTTGCATAAGATCGCCATCTAGTGTTGGGTCCGGATGTTTGCACTTTGTTTTTCTGGAAGAAGTTTTCCCTAGTCACGAGGTAGGGGACTCCTCCCTTAAGTGATAGTGCGCA
Organism: Calotriton arnoldi; assembly: GCA_963921515.1. Taxonomy (NCBI): domain Eukaryota; kingdom Metazoa; phylum Chordata; class Amphibia; order Caudata; family Salamandridae; genus Calotriton; species Calotriton arnoldi. Next base: position 790,791 of record CAWUFW010001136.1, on the reverse strand, counting down.
TGGTCATCGGCTCCATCTTCAGATTGTTTTCCGCAGAGGGTAAGAGAATGGAGTAGTAGTAAAGAATAGAGATGTCCATGCGTAAGTATTTGTAGTAAAACAGAGAACTATAGCAGTTACAGGTACCCGGGGAGGTGGGTGGGCGCATGAGATTCTACAGCTCTACATGCCAAGAACAGATGCATATTGGGTAAGTAGCATTTTCCGTTCGAGGCATGTGAGCTGTAGAGCAGATGCTTTGCATAGACTATACAGCAGTCTCCCCGAAGCGGTGGCTATCCTGTAACTGTTGGAGTTGTCTGAAATAACGTTTTAAGTACTGCTTGGCCCACATTAGCTTGTTGTCTTGCTAACACATCTACACAATAGTGTTTGGTGAATGTGTGTGGTGTAGACCATGTTGCAGCTTTGCAGATATCAGTAATAGGGATATTCCCTAAGAAAGCCATAGTAGCCCCTAATTTGCGAGTGGAATGTGCTCTAGGGGTATTGTGAGAGTCCTTTTGGCTTTTTGATAACAAATCTGAATACACTTGACAATCCACCTAGCAATTCCTGATTTGGAGATAGGATTGCCTTTATGAGGTGGTGCAAAAGCTCAAAGAGTTGTTTGGTTTTACGAAATGATTTTGTTCTTTCAGTGTAATACAAAAGAGCTCTTCTGACATCTAAGGTATGTAAAGCTCATTCTGCAACAGAGTCAGGTTGAGGGAAGAATATAGGTAATTCAACCGACTGATTGATATAAAATGCAGATACAACCTTAGGTAGGAATTTAGGGTTGGTACGAAGAACCACTTCATCTTTATGTAACTGGAAAAAGGGTTCTTCTATGGTTAGTGCCTGTAGTTCACCCACTCTCCTTAATGAAGTGATTGCAATAAGGAAAGCTGTTTTCCAAGTAAGGAACTGTAGTTGACATTTGTGCATAGGTTCAAATGGCGGACCCATTAGCCTTGTGAGGACTATATTAAGATTCTATAAAGGGGGAAGGTGGGAGTCTTAGTGGTGTTACCCTTTTTTAGCCCTTCCATGAATGATTTGATGACAGGCACTCGAAATAGCGATAAAGGTTGCCTATTTTGAAGGTAAGCTGCTCTGGCAGCAAGATGCAGTCCGATTGATGTATAGGCCAATGCTGACTGCTTCAAATGCAATAGGTAGCACAGTATGTTCTGTATGGAAACATCAAGGAGGTTGATGTGATTGTTATTGCAATAGATGACAAAACGCTTCCATTTGGCTGCGTAGCAGGCCCTTGTGGAAGGCTTTGGCCTCTCTAATAATGTTCATAGTGTCTGGTGGAAGGTTGAGATAATCAAACTCTATGACTTCAGGAGCCAGATCGCAAGGTTCAGCTGTTTGGGATCTGGGTGTTTGATTTCTCCATGGCTCTGTGTGAGGAGACTAGGAGTCCAATGTAATTTTTGGTGTGGTACCAGAGAGAGTTCCAACAGGGTTGTGAACCAGAGTTGATGTGCCCATGTTGGAGCTACTAGTATTAGCGTGAGTGATGTTTGCCTGAGTTTCCGAACCACTGATGGAATGAGTGGGAGAGGCAGAAAAGCGTAGGCAAATATCCCTGACCAGTTCATCCATAGAGCATTGCCTTTGGACAAAGGGTGCGGATACCTGGAAGCAAAGCTTTGGCATTTTGCGTTTTCGGGTGTTGCGAACACGTCTATGTGAGGTACTCCCCAAGTTTGGAAGTATGGGTGTAGAACTTGAGGGTGAAGTTCCCACTTGTGTATTTGATACCTCTGCCTGCTGAGGAGGTCCGCAATCTGATTGTTGACTCCTGGGAGGTGTTCCGCTAGGAGATAAATGTTGTGGTGAATAGCCCACTTCCAGATGTCCTGGGCTAAGTGGGACAGTTGGAGAGAGTGCCCCCCCCCCTGTTTTTTTATGTAATACATAGCTGTCATGTTGTCGGTTCGGACTAACACAGCTTTGCCGGACAGGTGATCTTGAAAGGCTTTGAGAGCTAGAAAGATTGTTATGAGCTCTAAGTGATTGATGTGGAGCATCTCTTGCTGGCGACTCCACAGTCCTTGCACTGTGTTGTTGTTGAAGATGAGCTCCCCAGCCAGTAAGGGATGCGTCCGCTGTTAACACGCTTTGTGGAATCGGGTCTATGAATGGCCACCCTTTTGATAGGTTTTGTGTGTTCCACCACTGCAGAGAGCGATGAGTACGGCCGCTTACCAACACTAGATCGGTTAATAGACCTTGAGACTGGTACCACTGACTGGCTAAACACTCTTGAAGTGGACGCATATGTAGCCTGGCGTGGGAAACTATCATGATGCAAGATGCCATCATTCCCAGCAGTTGCATAAACACTCGAGCCGGAAGTGACTGAGTGGGTTGAAATTTGAGAATGAGCGCCTGAATGTTTCGAATTCTGGCTGCATTGGGATACGCTAGAGCCTTGTGAGTATCTAGAGTGGCTCCTAGGTAATCCTGAACTTTGTTTGGCTGAAAATGTGATTTTAATACATTGACTGAGAACCCTAGCTGTTGAAGCAGCTGAATGGTTAGCGAAGTGTGCTTGCGACATTGCTGGTATGTGCTGGTATGAGCCAGTCATCCAGATAGGGAAAGACATGTATGCTTCGTCTTCTGAGATGCGCAGCTACTACCGCCAGACATTTTGTGAAGACTCTGGGAGCCGTGGTGACTTCGAATGGGAGCACTTTGAATTGGTAGTGTTGACCTGCTACCACAAACCCGAGAAATTTGCGGTGAGCCGGATGGATTGGAATATGAAAGTAGGCTTCCTTTAAATCTAGAGTAGAAAGAAAATCGCCTTTTTGCAAAAGAGGCAGTATCTGTTGCAGTGTTACCATGTGGAAGTGGTCTGACTGTATGTAAAGGTTGAGTTCTCTGAGATCCAGTATGGGTCTGAGAGAGCCGTCCTTTTTTGGAATTGGAAAATAAAAGGAGTACATGCCCGACCCTTGGTGTTGAGGTGGTAAAGGCTCTATGGCTTGTTTTAGTAGCAGGGATTGTACTTCCTGTTTGAGAAGGTCTATGTGATCCGGTGGAAGTCTGTGCGACTTTGGGGGAATGTTTGGAGGAGTGTTGATGAACTCCAGGCAGTAACCAGAATGGATAATTTGGAGAACCCATTTGTCTGTTATGTACTGCCACTTTGGTAGAAATTGTGACAGTCTTCCCCCTACAGGTGTTAAGTGGTCAGGGGGAACTATGGGCAAGTCACTGTTTTGTATTGGATGGCGAGGTACGTGTGTTGGAACCTCTACCTCTGCTCTTGCCGTTGTTTCCTCTGTAATTGCCTCGATAGAAACCCTTGGAACCGGAGGGCTGGTTATTGCCCTTATAGGTGGACGCAGTGTGAGGAAGTAGTCTTAGATCCTGCTCGATAAAAGGAGCGACGAAAGGAACCACGCCCTTGTGGAGACTGAAGTGCTCCCATGGATTTAGCCACTTCAGTATCCTTCTTCATTTTATCCAATTAAGTGTCTACCACTGGCTCAAAAAGGTGTTCCTTGTCAAAGGGTGTTTTTAGTATGGAAGTTTGAACTTCCGGTTTAAACCCTGATATGCGCAGCCAGGCGTGCCTTCTTAAAAGAACACTAGTGTTTACCGCTCTGGCAGATGTATCAGCAGCATCTAGGGAGCATCTAATTTGGTTGTTAGAAATTAACTGCCCCTGACGAACCAAGTCTTGCGCTTTTGATTTGTGTTCTTGAGGGAGAAACTGGATGAGTTGCTCCATTTCATCCCAGTGTGCGCAGTGATAGCGTGCTAACAATGCTTGTGTATTGGAAATACGCCAGAAGTTAGCAGCCTGGGAGGCTATCCTTTTCCCTGAAGCATCTAGGAGTTTAGACTCTTTATCTGGTGGTGGTGCGTCTCCAGTAGTCTGGGAGTTTGCCCTTTTCCGTGAAACTACTAGTGAATCTAATGGTAGTTGACCTTTTATGTAGACTGGATCTGATGGGGCAGGCTTGTATTTTTTATCTACCCTTGGGGTAAGGATACGTGCTCCAACAGGATCCTTAAAAATGTTGTCTACATGTCTGGTCATGTCTGAGGTCCGGAATAGAACCTGCTTGTTGTCTCTGCATGTCGCGTCGTCGGGCCCGATGATCGCGAAGAGTCTTTTTGGAGCGGAAAGCTCGACACGCGTCATAGTGGTCTTCTCTGTGGTCGGGTGACAAACACAAATTGCACACCTCGTGTGAGTCGGTGCGCAGGTATTTGGCGTGGCACCAAGGACAGAACTTGAAAGGAGTTCGTTCCATCGACTGCGAGTCGAACCAGGGGCTAGGCCCGACGGCCTACCACGAGCTCGCCGATCGAAATTTTCGTTAGGAATAACGATCCGCGGTGAAAGGGGAACACGAACGGAAACAATACCGTTGAGTGTGAATGTGATACGCGCCGAGAAAGATCAAAGGATCGACGTCGAACCGGAGCGCAGTGAGGTACATCCGAACCCGATGGCGGAAAAAAACAATCTGAAGATGGAGCTGATGACCATGCGCACTATCACCTAATGGAGGAATCCCCTACCTCGTGACTCGGGAAAACTTCTTCCAGAAAAACAAAGTGCAAACATCCGGACCCAACACTAGATGGCGATCTTATGCAAAGCATGTGATCTACAGCTCACATGCCTCAAACATATATTTTAAAACTCACCCATATATCTATGTGGGAAATTCCTCATAAAATCCAAAATTACGACATTAGAAATGCTGATCAAGCGTATCCTCTCTAACCCTTATGTGTTAAAAAGGTTAAAGTGGTATCACAAATCATTCTTTCACTGTTGATGTTTTTCTACTCCTAGATTCTAGCAAAGTCTTCAGTGGGCAATACCAGGCTCTTTTACATGAGCGCTTCAGTAGTCCTTTTGGGGTACCCCCTGTCGCGCAATCTTAATGAGGATGTCAGATTCACTGAAATCTACACTACTGGAACAATTCCTTAGGACTTGATCATACGGGAGATTGCCATACAAACTCCTGGGGTGGTGACTGGTGTATCTCAGCAGTGTGTTACGCTCTGTAGGCTTTCGGAATACTGTGGTGTACAATGTTTGGTCCTCTACTTTAATAGTGATGTCTAGAAAATTAATTTCCTGATTACTATGTGATATAAAGAACTGTATGTCCGTGGACATACAGAACATGGAGCTCGACAAGGCAAACCTGTCCACCTTCAAAAGATGAGCTGAGGGCATTTTGCAGAGACTGGAAGATCAACATGGGGACCACAGCCAGGAAAAAAGTGCTTTTCAAGGCCCTTAGAGTTTGAGAGGAGGCCCACTGGGTACCTCCACCACTGGAAAAGGAACAGCCCAAAGGTAGTGTGGGAGAAGATGATGCGGAGGACAATCACAGTATACTGAGTTGAGCAAGTGGGGAAGGTAGAAACCTAATCCTTTTAACTGGACCTAGGATGGTCTCCAGAGTCAACAGTTAAGCAAGCTTTATCACTAGTCAGAGGTCCCTGCAAGAATGTATGGCAGCCCTGGAGATGGAAGAAAGACCATAGCCCTGGCTGAAGGAAGACTGTCCCTGGAAGAGAGAAGGTCCAGGCTGGGTCTGGAGCCCAGAGAAGATGGTGGCAGGAGAGTGGTAACTGGAGGTGCTGACAGGATGCCCAAAGGAATTGTCCCTAGTTATGTCCAGGGGGATGACAATGACAAGTGGCTGGCCTTATATGGGGAGTGCTCTCAAGATGAGGAAGGTGGGTAACAACATTGGGGAACACTACTATGGGAGTCAGTACCTGTAGTTGGTAGCGAAAGACTGCTCACATTTGAGGATGAGGTAGAAGAAACATGAAGGCAGACCTTGTAGAGCTCTTTAGTTTGACCCCTGAGAAGTATAGGCTCAAGCTTAGGACAACCCAGAAGGGGGCTTCACAGACATGGATGGACTTGGTTCACACAGTTAAGGCACTAGATGGCAGGATTAAAGGCAACAAAGTAGACATATTTGAAGAGCTCTACAATTTAATTGTTAAGGAGCACATTTTGGCAAATTGTTTCTCAGATAAGTTGCACCAGCGTCTGGAAGGCTCTAAGTTGTCTAGCCCCAGGAAACAGGGCAAGAAAGCCGATGAGTGGGTTCCCACTAGGGTCCTCAACAAAACCCTGGGAGATAACCAGAAAAAAGGTGTTCAGGCCCCCATTCAGGGGAAAAAGGTGGGGGCTGGGGGTGGTAAGGATAAAAAAAGGATAGCCACAAAAAGTCCCCAAAGCATGCCAAAGGGAGGGAAGTGTTTCGAGCCACATCCCTCTCAAAAGCTGGGGTGTGTTTAGATTGCAATTTGCCAAGACACAAAAGGTGAGATGCAGTGTACACTAGGAAGTCACCCACTGAAGACCAGTCCAAAGGGGTGTCTAGTATAGGGATAGGGTGTGAGATTGCCCCTAGAGATCCCCAAGGGTACACAGAGGCCACCTTAGAGTCCATGGGTGTAGAGAACATTGAACCTTTGGCTAACTGTCTTACAAGTATGGCGAAATAGTGCCTACAGTGGCCAAAAATCAATGGGGTGGGGGTGAAGACTCCGAGGTATACAGGTGTAGTGTGACCACAGTAATGGCCAAACTGGCTTTCCCAGACCAGAACCTGCCAGAGGAAGCACACAAGATTGTCAATGCTGACAATGTCAAAGTAACACTCTATGGCTGTGGTTGACTGAGTGAAGAGGATTTATTGGCCCAAAGAAAGTAGCTGTGTCTCCTGCCATCCAAGTGGAGTGTCTACTTGGCAATGGTCTTGAAACCTCTACTTGGGCAGAGGTGGAAGGAAGAACCCATGCAGCACTGCCGAGTCTTTCTGTATACGTTTGTCACAACCAGAGCGAAGAGGGCCCAGAGGGAGAGTCAAGGGGAATAGGTTTACATTGCTGGTAGTGGATCATGCCACCAGATATCCAGAGGCTATCCCCTTAGGACAGTCTCTACTCCTGCAGTGGCTAGGGCCCTCCTGAGAATCTTCACCAGAGATGGGTTTCCTAACAGAGGCATGAATTTTATGTCTGCATATCAGAAGGATATGTGGGATCAGTGTAATGTGACTTACAAGTTCACCACCCCCTACTATCCCCAAGGCAATGGTCTAGTTGAGAGGTTCAACAAGACCACGAAAGGCATGATCCTGGCATTACCTGAGAAACTCAGGAGGAGATGGGATGTCCTTCTGCCATGCCTGCTATTTTCATACAGATAGGTCCCCAAAAAAGGGAGTTGGCTTCAGTCGTTTTGAGCTGCTCTTTGAACACAATGTAACAGGTCCACTAAACTTGGTTAGAGAGGGTTGAGAAAGCCCCATCTAGGAACCAAAGCAGGATGTAGTGGACTATGTACTTTGCCTTCGCTCTAGGATGCAGAGTATATGAAAAAGGCAAATGAGAACGTGATGGCCAGCCAGGAGCACGTGAGGCACGAGTATGACCAAAAGTCCTCCTTGGCAGAGTACCAGCGAGGACCGTTGATGTGGGTCTTGAAGCCAGTGGAACCTAGAGCACTGCAGGACAAATGGACTGAGCCATACCCCATCATAGAGAAAAAGGGGGAAGTCCATGTAAATAGGCTCAAGTTGCACCATGACAGGGAAGACATCACCAAGTTGATGGGGATGGATGGAGGTGAGGAGGAAGAAAGTGAACCCCTTCCACACCTCTTAACCTTTAATACCCAAGATGGAAGTGTTTAAGGAGAAGTTCTCTCCTCCACCTTGACCGAACAGCAACAAAGGGACTGCTATCAGTTCCTGAGGCGGTTTGCTGGACTGTTTTCTCTGACCCCAGGTACGACAACATGGTGTACCCATAATGTGCACAACAGTGACAACTTACCTGTCAAAAGTAAAATATACATGTTGTCTGACCAGGTCAAGGCCAGCATCAAGGTAGAGGTTGCAAAGTTGTTGGAGCTGGGGGTGATTGAGCCCTCCAGTAGTTCATGGGCCAGGCCAGTGGTACTGGTGCCCAAGCCCAATCCCGAAGGAAGGAATCCTGAGATGAGGTTCTGTGTGGACGGCATTGGCCTCAATGCAGTCAACAAGATCGATGCCCCCCCCCCATACCAAGATGTAGTGAAGACGCTGTGACAGGATGAAGAGTTCAGTCGAGTTTAATTGTAGAATAACTACACAGCATAAAGACATCGAGGCAGATCTGCATCAGTCTCCAACCGCTCCCCCAACCCTTTTCAAATACAAGAGAACCTAACAAACCAGCAGCTAGGCAACCCCTGAACATTCTACTAGATGTCACCAAGGATAGAACACAGGGCAAGGAACTACAGCTTAAGGCTGCAGCAAACCTAAGGTAGAGAAAGGATATAACACAAGAGCAGATGAGTTGGTTGATACGTTGGGTGTAGCAAAATATCGCAGTACCTTTGACCTGACATCAGGTTATTAGCAGACAGCGCTCACACCAGGAGCCAAGGAGAGGTATGCTTTTCCTACACCTTAAGGCCACTTTCAATTTAAAGTGATGCCCTTCAGGTTGAAAAATGCATCTGTCATCTTCCAGAAGCTGGTGAATGAACAAGTTACTTACCTTCGGTAATGCCTTATCTGGTAGAGGCTCTATCTAGCCACAGATTTCTTATCTATCTCCAAGCATCAGACTGGATACGGAAATTTTTCTCAAGCAGTACCGCTTCACGCCAGTAGGTGCCGTCCGAGTCATACGTGCCAGAAGGAGCGTCCGCGCTGCCTATAAAAGGTGCCTCCCTAGCGCACTTTCAATTTCTTTTCGCGACTTTCCACACCACGAGCGCGGAGCCACAAGAACACTGACCCCTGGATTAGAAAACTAGGGCACTGAAAGGGGAACAGCCCTGTCCCTAGAAATCAAATTGCAGAGCGGGGAGGATGGGTGGGTTGGTAAGGAATCTGCTGCTTGATAGTCTCGCTATCAGTTAAGGTGTTACCAAAGGTAAGTAACTTGTTCATTTGACAGACTTCTAGCTGCAGATTCCTTACCTTTTGAATAGATACCAAAGCACTACCTCCCCGGAGGTGGATCTGCGGACCAATTTAATATGAGGAAGTCCTGCAGTACCCAACAGGCAAAATGCCCAATGGAGTTTACTGTCCAGGCAGTAGTGTTTTGTGAACGTGTGCAAGGAAGCCCGCATTGCTGCCTGGCAGATATCCAGGACCGGACGTCTGCGAGCTAGCACAGTGGTAGCAGCTTTAGCTCTGGTGGAATGAGCATGCATGCCATCAGGGGGTTGCTTCTTGGCCAACGAGATGCAGATCTTGATACAGAGCACGCTCCATCGGGAGATGGTCCGCTTCTGCACAGCCCATCCTTTCTTCACTCAGACATACCCCGCGAAGAGTTGGTCATCCACCCGGAACTCGTGTGCGGTCAAGGTATAATGACAACGCTCTATTTGGGTTCAGGCGGTGAAGTCGCTCCTCTTCCTTACAGAGATGTGGCGGAGCTTAAAAAGTAGGCAGAGTAATAGATTGGCATACGTGAAAGGGAGTGACCACTTTCAATAGAAAGCAAGCTCTCGTACGAAGCACCAGTTTGTATGGGATGATAAAGACTGAAGCTCGCTGACCGTCCGAAAAGATGTTATCACAAGAAAGGCAGTCCTGATGCTAAGGAGCTCTTGATGGTAAGGAGCCTGAGAGGACAACTGTGCAAAAGCTCAAAAGGACCTTACATTAGGAAAGTGAGGACAACATTGAGGTTCCAATGAGGCATAATGAAAGGGGAAGGTGGGAACAAATGTTGCAAACCTTTCAAAAATATATTTACAATAGAGCATTTGAAGAGGGATAGCTGGTCAGGCAACTGCAGAAAAGCTGAAATAGCAGAAAGATAGCCCTTGAGAGTGCCCAGATTAGAGCCCTTCTGGGCAAGAGAAAGACTGAAGAGAAGGACCCGAGAAAGGGGGGTAGAAAGGGGATCGATCGGTCTTTCTGTACACCATGCCACAAATGTTCTTCAACAGCAGGTGTTGTATACCGTCTTGGTGGAGGGACGTGTGGCTTCCAAGAGAACGTTGCAGACTTCGGGAGGAAGGTTGAAAGCTATCAACTGTCACCGCTCAATCTGCACACAAGAAGGCGGAACGTTGACAGGTTCGGGTGGAGAACCCTCTCCTGAGACAGAAGATCCTTTCGATGGGACAGCCTGATCCGAGGACTGATGGTCATGTTCAAAAGCTCGGGATACCCAACTCTCCTAGCCCAGTCCGTAGCCACAAGGATAACTTGGGCCCGGTCATTCCTACTCTTCTTGAGAACTCTGGGAATTAGTAGCATGGGCGATAAGGCGTACAGGATGCCTGCTCTCCACTCAAGACAAAAAGCTTCTCCGAGCGAAAGCCGCATGGAAACTCCAGTGTGCAGAACTGCTGATATTGCGCATTATCGGTGGTGGAGAACAGATCTAACCAAGGCTCTCCCCACTGCTGAAAGAGACCTTGCACCACCTTCGGATGGAGACACCATTTGTGATCAGCTACGCATCTTTGGCCGAGTTTGTCCGCCCTGGCATTCAGAGAGCCCACCAGGTGTTGAACCACCAGTGTTGTGTAGTTCCTATAAAACCTATACAGGATCTGCGCGTTCGGACAGCATACACTGTAGGATTGGTGTCGGACTGATTCTGAACACCCCCACCGGGTATGTTGGCCTTTTGTACCAGCTAGCTCACAGTGCCACTAAAATCTCCTCTTACCAAGGAGAGAATAGTTCTTGGCAACCATTGAACATGACAACCTTGATCCCTCAGGACCGTGGAAACAATATACTACTTCTCGCTCAGTCACTCGTGCTTACTGTCTTAGAGAGGTACACAGAATAAACAGGCTGGGCGTTTTCAATAAGTATTTATTGAACAGTTGTTATTCTGGTGTAAAATAGATGAGCTGCAACTGTTAGACAGTAGCAGATATATAGGATTAGAAGCACTATGAAAGTAAACAGATGGTAAAGCTCTACCATCTTGCAGTAATCCTGAATATATACAAGTAGATAAAATACATGATAATAAAAAGATGCCTACTCCTACGATGTCTCCCTAACTAGATGTACCCTAGCATGTGTGTAGGTGTTAAGCCAAGAATTCCTCTAGGATAAAGTCAACCCCATTACCTGAAGTAAGACTGTGGGACCCCGTCTTGGTCTCGAGTTGGACACCCCGCGAGGGATGTTAGACCACTGCGAGCTGGAGTGTCTGCATGCAGGAACCTCAGTGTCTCTGGTCAGTGTGTCGGCCGGGAAGTCCTAATCTCCTCTGGCTATCTTAGCAAGATGTGATGTATATATACCCATAGGTCTCCCCAGGGGTCTTACCTCGCTGTATTACTGTGTCGGACTAAGGATGATGTCGGGCATGAACTTTATACATAGATATTATACAGGAGATGGTAGTCCTGCTGTGCTTCCAAGAATCCTCATGCATAATGTATGAGATTTCGAACTAGGAAGAACCCGCGTTCTGAATGCAGTGTCATATCTAGGAAAAACGTCAGTCCCTGTAAACCGTTATAAGTGTAATGTAGGGAAGAATATAGGTGAAGGGTTATGAAGTTACCTGGGCCTATATTATGGTACCTATATGGAATATAACACCCACTCCTCTTCCGAATGGACGACATAGTTAAGTTCTCCACGTTCTACTAGGTTGACTAGACACTGGTACGCGAATAGTTTAAAAAAAAAAAAAAACAGTTTTTGGCTTAAAAATAATAAAAAGTTGTAAAAAATCTTTAAAAAGTTCAAAAAGGAAATTGTCACTTAAGCCATAGCTCTGTGTCCGTAGGTATAGTACGAACTACTACCATCATTTGAAAGCCATGCATGCTCAAAAGAATGTCAATTTTGTTATGGAGTTCCAATTTTCTGTTTGGTTTTCAAAAAGCCGAATTTCTCCCAGCACATGACGGGCCAAATGAGTCCAATGTTTATGTGTCCTGGCTGGTAGACGCAACATTATCGTTGCCTTCTTCCGCAGACGACGGTCCTTGTAACACCTCGCAGATGTCAATTGAGCACAGATGATTTTCCGTGCTGTCCACAGCCGACGCTGGGGCAGCCTGGGCGCCGTCCAAGACCTGGGTGTCAGAGGAGGAGCCGGTGTCCACACCAACAAGAGCCGTGACTACCTGTGGAGGATCTAGGAATGCCGCCATCAAAATTGGAATATGCTGGGGACACTGCAGAACATGGGCCGTTATTGGGTCCAGTAAAGCATCAACGTCCGGTTGCGCACATGATGGGAGTGTCAGACAGAGATCCAACATGCATTCTTCTCTGCAAAACAGGCATCGGAGGACAGGTAAGATGCAGTCCATCAAGACTGGTCTAAATGACAAGAACCAAGATGCCCTTAGTTCTCCCAGGCGAGGTGTGCCCAGATGTTGTACCATGCGATCACGGTATTTTCGCTCCAGGAGTACTGTTTCCATCTCCTTGGTGACTGCGACGTCCATTGCGTAGCAGAAAAATTACGATCTGGATACCTGCTATTAGAAACGGGCTCAGCGGAAGTCCTCCAAAAATGCTTCCAAATACGGAGTGTATAAAGTTTGGTATAACTCAGAGGACTGTCTGAAAGGTGCTTAATAGTCCAGAACCTATGGTCTTAAATAGGTGGACGATGACTGTCGTCTCAGACATGTTAAAGATACGATTTACCATTTCTGCGAAATGGAAGTGACAATTCGTACGTATGAGCGCTTGTATCTCTGCTGAAGACCTTGCGATCTGGAGATCAAAAGTCTCTCGAGCGGAGGTTAAGGGCACAGACTTCTGTAAAAGCATGGCTTTCATTCTGCTCAAAGCATCAAACCGTATTAATGAAACATTTAGCGAAGGCCATAACGGCGCCTCCCTGACTGTATGTGTTGGTGGAAACAATACTTGCATACAGCAAGTAACCCTGGAGTTCACGGTTACCAGATATGCGATGCCCGGAAGCATCCCACAGCAACCTTGATCGTTCAGCATCAAGTAACTCCCATTCGAAAGCAGCCTGAACACTGGAGTGATCACAGCAGCTGGGGTACCCCTCAAGTGGCAGGACAAATTTGCAACTGAACCGTTACACGCCCCATGCAGCATTATGTTCTGACATATGAGTGATCCACTTAAAGTGTTCTCACAGTTCGTACAGCTTAAAAACACTTCTCTATCCCCACTCCGGCATCGAAATCTGTACGGTAATTCCCAAGATTCCTTTATGAATTCCCTACCCATTTCTTCATATTTGCCTGACTGCTTTTGTTCAAGGTAATATTGAAATTGAAAAGTTGTGACCGGTAGAGTTATGTGGCCATGGATTAACCATTCCGTGGACGGTGATTCTGCCACTGTAAAGGCTAATCTATCCAGTTTTTCAATACGCAGCATTGTATATTTTGCCCCTCTTTGTGCCATCTCTATTTGTCTGTTAGGTTATATGAAGAAAACAGAGATGTACTGTTGAAGAAACGCCAAGGCACATAGCCTGTGCGTAAAGATTGCAGCGTCCAGCTTAACAATATAATAGAACGCAATTGCGATTGCCCGTGCTGTAATATGGACAAATCCTGTTCCAATATATCTATTGCAGAAGATACAATGTTGCCCAGTGAATATATCCTGGAGGTTAGTGTAGTTAAACCATTGTCAACCACTGCTAGAGCTTTCTCTAGGTTTATACGATCTATTTCGCGTAATCTCTCCGCGGCCTCTTGTGATATTTTCCAAATTTCATTATAGACAGCATAATAGAAACGTTTGTGACGTGGCTTTCTAGGACCTAATAAAAAATCCCGTAGATCCACATCCTTCGTAAGCAAGGATAAGTGTTGTTTCACCTGTGATAGTGTTGAGGTTCTTAGCCAATCGAGGCATAAATTCCCAACACTGTATGATGTCACTACCCCTGGATGTTCTCTCTGTACATAGCGTGGTTCTGGCCTGTTGATCTTAAGCCCTTTCGTTTTACCCATGAATCTTTCCTGACATCTATTGGTGTCCGTGGGCCAAACCAACAATCCCTTCCAATAGGGGTCTGATCTATTGTATTGCATGATCTCATCTAACGTAATTCCTTCTTCTGATGTTATGTTACCCTCGGTGTGTGATGGTGTGGGCATCCGAGGTGTATTAAAGTCTTTGTTCTTGGCTATTCCAAGACAGGAAGTTTGTTGCACAGTTTCATTCAAAAACATGATTTGCTGAGGAATGAGGCATGCTCGAAATAGTGCTTTAGTTCCCTGGACCTGCCAATCTCTAGTACCCAGACAGATTTTAAGTCTATAGTGTCTTTCCATACGTCGAAACCCTGTTCAGACAACTGGGCAATAAAGGAAGCAAAATAAATTTGTTTGGTGTTTGTCAACATATTTTTCTGTGCTGATGTTGGTGCAACCTTGTAGTAATAGGAGGCTGGGTCTGACCCGTTAAACCCTGAAAAATATGGAAATTTCTGTGCAAATGTCTTTGAACTGCCTTTCGGCGGTGTAGGACAGTGTTCCCATTGCTGGTATGTAAAAACATTTCTGGGATTAGCAGATTTATGCAAAAAATGATAACCATAATGTTGATAGCAATACATTGTTTCAAAATCTGATGTGTCTTCCAACATTTCACTACTGGAAAAAGCTGCAGATTTTTCTAAATCAGACAACATGTTAGTTACAGTTTCATTATCCCAATCATCGGAAAATGTACTGGAGGTAATGACATCACTCAATGATATTTTAAATAAATGTGGAATTTTTAAAAGTTCGGTCGGACCAAATATATCGTAATCAACCTTGTCCCATACTATACCATCAGGTATAGGAACTGCTGTAATGTTCACTGATGACAAGTCTCTTTGTTCACGATGTGATGATAGGTGAGGTTTCAGAATCAGATTCACTTTTTGTGCTGCAGAGCTTTGTCGAAGGTAAGTTCCATTTATAAGCATGCTAAAAACAACTACTAAGCCTATCCAGAAAAGAAAGAAAGTATCCCGGTAATTACCCAGAGTTCTACCCAAGGTGATGCCAGGTAAGTTTTTCTAAGAAAGTTCAGAAAGTCTTTAATTTGCTCGTTGCGTGCTTTTTGGGCTGGCATTGTTTCAGGTTCACTTGGATCCAATGAAAAGGTATCGAAGTCGATGAAATAGCCAGATGCAGTTCTATCAATTTTCGGTATTTCCGCAGGTCTTGTGGACACTGTAGCTTCCTCTTGTTGAGGCATGTTGATGTAGATATCTATGCTTGGTCGAGGTGAAATTGGTCTTTCATTTTGATTTTGATTCTCATTAATAACTTCAGTTTCGAAAGGAACGAGTTACATGGCATTATTGCTTAGTCCATCATTCCGTGCAGGGGACTCTTCAAACGTGATGAGTCTTTGTTTGAACTTCTTGTATGGTAGCGAGAGGAGGGCGTCGTTTACTCAGAAGTCCACAAGGCCTACTATTCAGTATCGGCCACATAGTGTGGTTTGATTAAGTCGATTGAGACAAATCTTTTCTCCTTTTTTCCGGCAAGAGGCGGTAGAAGTACAGTTCTTGTTCTTTCAATGGCCAGGACTGGTACAGGCTTTCTGTAAGATGGCCCAAATTCTTTTTTTGTCTGCAATCTTCTCTCTGAACAGATCCCCAACTTTAGGGACCCAGACTGGTATTGCCGTAACTGACTTGACTTCCCCAGTGACGATCCGCTTTACCTGGACATTGCTTTGTAGTGCCCTGGATTCATTCAGATCCTGTAAAACAGCCAAACGTTTATGGATGTCAAAATGTTTATCATCCGCCACTGTGCCTTCACAATCAAGATCAGGTACCCACATTCTCGTCCCAAATAGGACCTCATAAGGAGCGACACCCCCTAGAGAACTTCTTGGCATGTTATTCAATGCTCGTTGCACTCCATACAAGTGTTTTACCCAACTCTCACCCGAGCCTAATACTCTAGCTGTTAAAGACTGCTTTAAGTCCCGGTTTTTCCTTTCCACTACCGAATTTCCCTCGGGATGCTACACCCAAACCTCCCATGGCTTCCTTGTAAGCCCTAGAGCTAAACGCGGGGCCCCGGTCAGAATGTAATGTGCCAATTGCGTATGTCCCTATAAAGACTCGCAAATCTTTTATAACAGTTCGAGCGTCAGCCGAGTGCTGGGGCCACACCCATAGGAATCTAGAGCAGGAATCCACTGCAACCATGATATACCTGTAAGCCCCATCCGTTTGTAAGGGGCCGCAGTGGTCCAAATAAACACACAAGAGTGGTTTGTCTGATATTAGTAATGGTGTCTGCGCTGGACGTGATAGGGTGGGGCCTTTCATCTGCTGACAGATGTCGCATTTCAAGACATAGTCCTTAGTCTGCTTCGTTAATCCTGGCCACCAATAACGTTGCTTCAGTAAGGAAACAGTCGCCATAACTCCTGTGCGTGCAGAACCTATACCCTCGTGTGCTGCTAGAATTAAACCTAACCTGCGATCCATATTTGGTATTACTCTATCCCCCACTACAGGAATCTGAGCAAATGGAACGTTATTTGCATCTAACTTGTAGGAGTACTTGAGTGGAAATCTTTTCGGTACTGCCGTTTTATTGCGTGTAGCAATAATTGCAACCATAATCTCACCGTCTATTCTCGTTTTTGAACGGGTTATTGCAGCTACGGGAGCCGTGCGTACAGCCCCCTTTGCGGCTTCATCAGCCAAAGAATTCCCTTCAACGTGAACGCCATCACGTTGATGACTCAGTGTGTGCATCACGTGAGACCTTGGTGGTTTGTTTTTCAACTCAACTACCTGTTCCCATAGCATTTTGAGCTTAATTGTGCCACCTTTTGCGTCTTTGAACCCATTTTGTCCCCAGTTGTGTAAGTATTCATTGTATGACTTTACACAGTAAAAGGAATCACACACGATTAGTGTGGGGAATTCTCGATCCGTATTTACCAGTGCCAGTAACAGAGCTTTCAATTCTGCTAGCTGTGCCGTGCAGTCTCCTAGAGACTGGGTTTTTGTACAACTCGGATGAAACCTTCCATCCTGCATGCGACCTTTAACGTTTGCACATGTGGCGCTGTATTGCGGTTTACTCCCAATGGCCGGCTGAGCAGATCCGTCAGTGTAAATTATATATTCATACTGATCTAGAAACAATATTTCATTAGGGAGAAGATATTCTTGTTCGTATTGCAGGAATGCTTGTGTTTTTAGACTTGGGTCGTACCTGTATTCTACATCTGTTGCAGTAAGAGAATTAGCCCATTGTATCCATCTCGGATGTAAGGCTTTTGCGTTTGGAACACTGGCCTTTGTAGCCGCCTCTAAGGCCAGTACTGGGGTTACGACCATTATTCGCTTTCCCTGAGCCAGTGCTCTTTCTCTCACTACAGTTTCACCTTCATTATATGTTAGGTAGGTGTATCCTGATTGACCCGCAACTATACGGATCACTAAGTTGCATACATTTATGCGTGTCTGTAAGGGTTTTGAAGCTGTCATATCAGCTTGTACGGAACAAAGGATATCTGTGTGTACCTGTGTCCATTGTCTAACTGAAAAGTCAGTTTTTATTAAATCGTAGAAAGGTTCAACTCTTTCTGCGTAATCCAAAATGTATGTTCTGCCAAAGTTCAGGAATCCCAGTATGGATTGTAAATCTTTTAATGATTTCGGAGGTTGCAGCAGTGCACACTTTTCTAAAACGTTAGCTGCTAAGCTTTTCCCTTCACTGGAAAGCTCATATCCCAGAAAAAGGACATTGAGGTGGGCTATCTTTGATTTCTTAAAATTAAATTTGTGGCCCTCAGATGCAAATCCCAATATTATCGTATTTACTCTGTTCAAGTGTTCATCCAGGTCATCATCCGTTAGATAAATATCATCCACATAGGACAATGCCTCTTCCTCCAGATTTTGAAGTAATTCAGTTACTCTGGCCGAAAATAACACCGGGCTGTTCTTATACCCCTGGGGGAGTCTACAAAATTGTGGCTGGGAACCTAACGCGGAGAATGCGGTTAAATACCTGCTTTCAGGCGCTATATTTTGGCAAAAAAATCCATTTCAGATATCTAGTGTTGTTTTGTATTTTTTCCGCACAATGTTATTCATTAGTGCGGCACTGTGTGCATTTTGTATTGCAAATGTCTTTGTGCAGGAGAATGTTCCGGTGTGGCAAGATGGCGTCTGGTTAGCTGCTCCGTTCCCGCTATCCTCCCTGAATGGATTGGCGCATCGGTCAGCGGCTGGTTGGACTGGTCACCCGAAGGTTGGAGTCTGCGTGTGATACTGTGGACGTCCTTCGCCGGTTGATTGAACTGCGGCTAACAGAGACTTGTGTATGCCGCGAAAGTGCCGGATCTTCCCGACGGACGCAGAGGAAAGTTTCACGGACCATGGCTGCTAGGAGTGGCAAAGCTATTAAGGCTCGCGTGGGAGTCGGTGGCTCTACAGGGGGCGGCTCTGCACCCATGGCACCCGCGGCATTACCCGGCATGAACGAGGCAAACGGGAGCGGGAGCACTAGCGAAACCAAACAACGGACTGCGACGGGCAGAGGAGCCAAGAAAGACCAAGGAACGAAGAAAATACTGGGGAAACCAGGTCGGCGGGCTGAGGATGACCCTGCGCAGCCCACTCTCACCGCGATGTTTGGGAATCGGCCTGCACCAGAGACTACAAGTAAGGAGCGGTCTGAGTCAATATCTGGGATAGAGAGTGTGCACTGTGGGGAGGTGAGCACTGAAGAAACAGGCCTGAAAGGAACCAACCTATCTACGGAGATTTCGCCCCCTGGCCCAGAGGAGGGTGTAAGTGCTGCCGGCAACGTAGAGAGGGCTAATGACCACCAAGATGGTATAAATCTAATAAATAAAAATGAAGACAAAATAGCCACCCCAAATCGTGAAACGCTGCCGCAAAAGCCTGCAATCAGTGATCAGGGCTTGAAAGAAAATCTGGGACATAAAGGAGCGGTGAGAGTGTGGCATCAGAACAGAGAGGAGTCTTCGCCCGACGGGGTGGGGGATAAATTCTTCTCTCTCACTGACGAATCCGATCCCTCTGGAAAAGAGGATATCTCCTCGAACAGTAGCGAAAGGGGCCTGGAAACAGATGACTCCGCATCAGGAGACCACCTACAAACAATTCAGAGGAAAAAGAGTCTAGGAGGCCATAGAAGGAAAGAAGGTCAGAGATGGCAAGTGGGGAGACAACTCAAGTGGGACTATTCTGATACGCAATCATTTCAGGCCGAGGAGGCAATGGAGGGTGCGAATGAGATGGCTGAGCCTTCACTATCTACAATTCTAAGCTCAATCCAGCAGATGCAGGAGGAAGTAAGGGCGGATGGTCGCAGGGCCAGAATTGCCAATAAAAAAGTACAAGCCGGAATCAGGAAATTAAATAAAACATGTGGGGATTTTGCGGAAAAGCTGACAATGGTGGAAACACGGATGGAGGCTCTTGAAGGGGAAGTTGAGGTATTAAAGGAACAGAACGCAGGACAGAGTGGAACTATGCCCGATGTTATGCTCAAGCTCGAGGAGCAAGAAAATAGACAGAGGAGAAATAACCTGCGATTTTTGGGGGTCCCGGAAGGGGCGGAGGGTAGCAATCCAAGACTATATATTGTGAACTTGCTGAAGAATACTTTTCCGGATCAAGTCCAATTGGACTGGAATAATGAGATACAAAGAGCCCACCGAGTACCCCTAATGATGAGGAAGCAGCCCCAAAACCGACCAAGGGCCTTTTTAGTGTTTTTTGGTAACTTTTTACTGCGCCAATTGGTGTATGATCAAGCTCGACCTAACTCCCCAAAGACGCATGATGGGGTCTCCTTCACTAAACCAGATTTCGCCCATGCGACGGTGGAACGACGGTGGAGGCTCCGGCAACTGATTGCACCTTTTCAGAAAGCAGGGGCTGAGGTGTTCATACAGAACCCGGCCAGGCTCAAAGTAAAATACAGGGGTACTATTCGAGTGTTTGCTACAGAAATTCTGGCCCAGGGGTATCTAAATGAGATTATTAAGCTTGGCAAAGGGGTGGAGAGCACGAAGACGGGAGGCCAGTAAATTCCTGAGGCTATGGCTGAATGGGGAGATGAAAAGCTGCTTGAATATCTTTGGTTCTGTATTTCTAACACAGGGGGGATGGCGGGGCAGTTCATCAAACGCACATCATTCAGGCTTCGCCTGATTGCCTAGGTTTTTGGGGGGGGAGGGGGGAGGAGTGCGCGGGGATGGGGGGGAGATGGGGGGAGGGAGGGGGGGAGGGAAGGGGTGGTCAAAAGGCTGATGAGGAATGGGCACCTGGGTTAGGGAGGACACACGAGGACTCAGGTAGAGAAAGGAAAAAAATGAAACAAACAAGTTCTTACTGTATGGTCTCGTATGGTCTTGACATTAATATATATATATGAATAAATTAAGGATTGGATCATTAAATATCTGTGGGTTGAACGATAGAAAGAAAAGGCAAATGGTCTCGGAAGGGTTGAGATTATTACAAGCTGACATTGTTTGTCTCCAAGAGACCCATGTGGAAGGCAGTCAAAAAGATTTGTTAAAACATTTGGGATATAGTGTTGTAGGAGCAACGACACAGGGTACACGTAATCGGGGGTTGCAATTTTAGTCCGAAATAAAATCATCCAGTTCTTAACAGTAAAGGTAGACACAGCTGGGCGGTGGGTCATAGCTAGTTGTAGCACGCCCGACCTTCCAAAATTTACGTTATGCTCCCTATATGGGAGCAATATTGATGACCCAGCCTTATTGGAATGGATCTCAACTGAATTGGCGCATTGGGAACTACCTATAGTGGTGTGCGGTGATTTTAATATCAATCTCTATAGCGACTGGAAATTGGGGGAACCATACACTGGTAAAAAGCCCAAAGTTTATCAGGCTTTATGCAATATGTGTCAGGAGCATGGGTTGTGTGATGTCTGGGGAGAATTAAGACCGCAAGACCATGGGTATACATATTATTCCGCGCCCCACAGGAAACATGTGAGATTGGATTATTTTTTTGTTTCACATACAATTAGACAGAAAAGTACAATCGAAAAAGCACCTAGATACCTTTCCGATCACAGCCCATTAGTGCTGGAGATACAGGGCTGGGCCAATAAGGCAAAACCATGTTCATCATGGTCGTTTGAAAGAGCGTTATTGGTGGATGATATGTACTTAGAGCATATGAGGAAGTGGATTCCGGATTTTCTGGGAAGGAATCTTGGGTCAGCCGCCCTGAATACGGTATGGGATACATTAAAAGCCGGGGTACGAGGGGAAACAATTCAATTTGCATGGAGGAAAAATAAAATTGAGAAAGCTGAAATGCAGAAACTGCAAAATGGGTTGATGCAAGCCGAATGTAATCTAGTTAAGGTCATACAACAGAAGGGAGATATAGAAACTGCTAGTCTAGGGGTGGCAATAAGCAAATCTTTGATAGGTGAGACACTACTAAAAAAAGCTGTGGATAAGGCTACAACCCACCATGAAGAGATGTATGAATGTAGTGAAAGGGTGGGGCACTTCCTTGCAGTAAGAACAAGGCAGGAAGTTACCCGGAATGAGATAAAGGCAATTAAAGACCCTGTTGAGGGATTGAGAATGAACGCTGGGGAAATCCGAACTGCATTTTATACCTTTTATCGGACCCTTTATACAGAAAATCAGGAGGGGTGCGCATGTAGGGCAGAACAAATAGAGCAATATTTAACTTCCCTTGCGGAGGATCTCTTGACGGGAGAAGAAAGGGATCAGTTAGATCAAGTATTAGAATGGGAGGAAATTGTAAAAGCTCTTGCTGATTTACCAAAGGGTAAAGCGACGGGGCCAGATCTGATCCCTACCGAGTTTTACAAGGTCTTCCATGAGCAGTTAAAGGATACTATGATGGATCTGTTTGTACAAATAATAGAGGGGCGGATCCACCTTCCTCCTGGGGGATGGCAAAGATCGTAATTTTCCCTAAAAAAAATAAACCTATGGATGAGTTAGGGTCTTACAGGCCAATTACCCTTATTAATGGGGATGCGAAGATTTACTCTAAAGTGTTGGCCTCTCGCCTGGCATTGGTGATCCACAGGATTGTTTCACAGAAGCAACATGGGTTTGTCCCCGGTAGAAGTACTATTGAGCATGTCCGGAAAATCATTACACTCTTTGATGTGAAACAAGTAGCAGGAGACCCTATGGCCGCTATTTTTCTGGACGCTGAGAAGGCGTTCGATAGGGTCTCCTGGCAATTCTTGTGGGCCACTATGTCCTGGAAAGGAATTGGTGAGCAGTTTATTCGAGCAGTAAAAGCCCTGTACAAATATCCAGAGGCAAGAGTGTTAGTGAATGGGGGTTTAACAGAGGTAATTAAAATAACCAGAGGTACAAGGCAGGGGTGCCCCTGCTCACCCTTATTGTTTGCCATCTATATCGACCCCTTCTTGAAACATCGGGAACATGCACCGAATATTCCCCCTTTATTTGATACTGGCCCCGCAGAAAAAGTTTTAGCTTATGCTGACGACGTTGTGGTAATTACTTCACAACCTGACATGGCTATGAATGCAATTAAAATCGAGGCCCAAAGATTTGGTTCTATATCTGGCTATGCCCTGAATAGGGATAAAACACAAATAGTTGTGAACAATTTTGCCCCATGCACTGATAAGAGAGTTGTTAAAAAACAACATACTTGGGAGTTGTGATTAAAGCTGAGATTGATGAGATAGTTAAAGAAAATCTCGAACCATGCGCAGATGAAATGAAAAAATCACTAAAGAGAATGGACAATCTACATCTTACCCTGATTGGACGAGTAAATATAATTAAGATGATTTGTTTCCCTAAGGTTTTATATTTTTTAAGAACAATTCCCCTGATCTTCTCGAGTTTTTGGTTTAAAAAATTTGAGAGCATCTTTTCACAGTTTATATGGGCCTACACTAAACCCAGAAGGGCGATAAAATTTTTGTACCCATCTAAGGAACGGGGAGGGCTGGCGTTACCCAACCTTAGAATATACTGGTGGGCAGCTTCCATTATACATTATATACCATTGTTGAATGCATATCCAGGGGTTGAAAGGTCAAACTGGAGTTATCCATATACCTATGTTAATTCACATGATGTAAGAGGGTGCCTATGGCACCAGGTGAATTACGGATACTACAAAAGAGTGCGTTTCAAGACTCTCATGGCGGCTTTTAGGGTTTGGTCGGCAGTACGACGGCTGGTAGGACTAGCAAAAGTAAACTATTATACACCATTTGTGCAGAATGTAGAGCTACCCGAGATTTTAAAGGACCAATACTTTCAGAAATGGATAGATTCCGGAATTATACAGGTTGGAAGCCTATTTACATCCGAAGGGTTAAAATCATTTGAGGCAATAAAAGAGGAATTCGCACTATCTAATAGGGATTTTTTTAAATACCTACAGTTGAGGGATTTTCTGTTAAAAAAGGCTGGAGGGATGCCGAAATACGAAAGTTGTGAATTGGTGGAGAAACTAAAACAACCTGAAGTACCAAAGATTGGACAAATGTATGTATTATTAAACACCTTTATGAAAGATGATCTGGGAAAATGTTCAGTAAAGTGGCAAGAGTCGCTGGGAATAACAGATGGTGATTTCCAGGAAGCATATCTTAACTCATTAGAGATTTTAATGCCAGCCAATCTTCAGGTGCAATTTTATAAAACGTGTTTTGAACTATACTATACGCCATATCGGATTGCCAAATGGGGAGAAGGGAAAGGCACGCATTGTCCAAGATGTGCGTTATATAAAGCAGATTCGATACATATGTTCGCCACATGCCGGGAACTCTCCCCGCTCATTCGAGAAATTGAACTTTTCCTACAGGAAAAGCTACAGATACAGGTGGAAATTACTCCCCAGGTAATAATGCTTGGAATACACAATCTGGGACTAGAAGATGGTGGGGCCTTAATGTGTATAGCTATGGCAGTGTATCGAATTATTATTGCATCAGCATGGATAGACCCTAAGCCACCGACCTTTCACCAGTGGTTAGCTCGGTTATTGAAAACTTACAGCCTCGAGAAAGCCATATATGATCGGCGGGGTATTAAAGCAAGAAAGAGAGGAGGGAAAATCTGGGAACATTTTACTACTTGGAGGGAGCAAGTGGAGGAATAGCCCCCTCTTCATCCTTGGATCAAGTATCATGACGATATATGTACTCTATGCTCTATTTTACCAACCGGGCTGCTAGAAACTGATGTATGGATAAGGGGACAAGTGAAATTATGGCTGAGAATTATAAAAAGCGCATTAAGAACTTAGAAATATATATCAAAATAATGCACCTTAACAATAAGGCTGTTATAATAAATGTTCTTCTCCTTTGCACATTTGCACATTTACACATTTGTTCTTCGGAACATGGCACTTGCACTTTATCAAATTAAGCTGATAATGAAATACGGGGGACTGAACAAAATGAATTTAATAAGATTAATTGTACGCACTAGCACTTTAGAGCAAGAAGAAGGATAGGGTAGGAGGTTAGATAATGGAGTTTTATGTAGTGCTATCCCTTCTTTTGATTTTTACTTGATGATTGGATAAAATATGCATTTTGGGTCTTTTAAATCTGTAGATGATGTGTAAAAAGGTATGGAGTGTAATGTGTAATGTTTAATGCAATATATGCAAAATATGTATACGTAAGTCAAATTAAGAAGAATAATTGAATTGTGAAGGAAGAGATTTTGTTAAAGAACTACCAAAATTGACAAGAGAAGGATGTTGGATAAAGATGTCTTAGACCTTAGGTTTTAAAAACTCATCAGGTAAAGTGTTTTTGATCAGTGATTGGGGCGGGGGGGGGAAACTGTCAAAAATTTGCGCGAGTTTTCCTGTAGAAGCTCGAACTGTCTTTGTATAAAATTTGTTTTCTCACGCAATAAAAATATTAAAAAAAAAAAAAAAGCAAATGTCTTTGTGCAAGTGTTTAGATGTCTATAATCTAAATAATCTAACACTAGACGATATGAGTTGTCAGGTTTCATTACGGGAAACAGAGTATTATTCATTTGAGAGGTGCAAGTTTCAATCACCCCTTGATATTCAAGTTGATCTAAGATCTCCCTGACCTGTTTTTTAGCTTCTTGCTTTATTGGATACTGCCTCTGTGGAGTCAGACTATTTTTTAATGGAATTATGTGGTGGGTTGAATCCTCATCCCATCCAACATGGTTTTTATATTATGCCGGGGCTAGGGCTACCGCCCACTCCCGCGCATATGTATATTTGAGATATTTGGGAACAGGGTCAGAAAAGGCTGGTAATATTACTGTTTCTCCCCTAGGGCAGTCCATGACGAATGATGGTGGCCAATCTTGTTCAGCTAATAGAATATCATAACCAAACGTCAGGTTCTCCCAAAAGAGACCTCTAACTTTCCTGGGTTTGTCCCCCTCCATTTGGAGTGTTATTTCATATAACTTATGTGGGACACTTAGCCTAGTATCAGGTGTTTCTACTGTGATATAATCATTCAAGTCCGCTGTCACCAGAAATTCCATCAGGTTCTGGCGAGCTATTGTTACTTCTGCAGCACTGTCTAGCATTGTCAGAGCCCATTCCCCGTTCAGTAGTTGAGTCCTCAGAATTCTTTGCATGTCTGATCTTCAGACATGCAACCTTCTTTTTGAACTGAGGTTTTGGTTTGGCTTTATCTTCTTTTTTGGAAGTATAGTCTTGAGCGTGCTGCTTGTCTCTGGACTTTGTACACTCTTGTCTGTATGACCGTCCTTCCCTCTCAGAGTTTTTCGTCGAACCCTGAAAGGAACGAGAGGAACGTGTATCAGTATCTTGATTCCTGTCAGGTTTCCTAATATTATCCCTATTTCTAAGGTTATACCTCCTTTCGGAGGACTCCTGTGGAGGAGATCTACCTCTGTATTGAGATCTGTTTTCTTTATTCTTCTGTTTATTGTTATTGTCCCACTTCTTTTTCGAAGAAGCAGGTGCCTGCTTAAAGGTGTCCTTCTCGGGACTACCCATCAGTTGGGGTTTTAATGCTTTCCCACCCAAACTGTCTCTGCCCAATTCTGCATACGCGGTCTCAATTATTTTTGGTAATTCATGTTCCTGTTGTAAAGGACTGAACTCCCTTAGGCGTTGACGGATTGCCACTGATGCTGCTACCCCTTTAATATTTGCTAATATTATGGCTGATACCTGGGCATAATTACCTAGTAATTTCATCCCTAAGTTCAGAGCCAGTTCTGCTCCGTACTCATTTTGTATTTGTCTTAATACATCTGGTATCACTGCTAATGATGGGATACCATGTGTTCTGGTATATATGGCAGCAAAAATTGTACCCCAAGAGGTACAATCTTCTATCTGTGGTGTTATCCCCGTGAGCAAGCAGATTGTCAGCATTCTGTGTTTTTCATACAGGCTAGTATTCAGGAATACTGCTTCTAGTTGTGTTATTTTTTGAGCTACCCAGAATGGCATTTGTTCACGTTTTGCGGGCATTTTACCCATTACTGCGTGTAAAGTTTGTGGTGTGATTTTAGTTGCTGTGTTTTGACCTGTATTTGTAGTAACCGTTGCAGGCTGGACAGTAAGTGTCCTCATGACAAACTGTATCATGTTTCTGTAAAGTTTTATCAGTGCTTTGTGAAGTATAAGTAAGTCTCCTCCTGGCATTGTTTCAATGTCAGGATGTGGTGTGTAGGCTGCTAATACTGGCCATGTCGCTCCTTCTCTTCCGAGCGGACCGAGTCTTACTTTATTTCTTGTATGGGAGAAGGCGCCTTTAAACCAGTATAAATGTTCCTGGTAAGTTAGTGGAACTTCAATGTCCTCATAGGGACAATATTCGTCCGGTATTCCACTTTCTGTGTAGAAGTGAAATGTTTTTGTCCTTGCATTTGCAACTGGGAATGTAACCCATGAATAGAACAGCTCTGTTTTAAATGATTCGTGTGCCTCAATCACGAAAGCTAATGGTCCATCCCTGGATGTTAGACCGTGTGCACCTAGTTTTATGGTAACAGCATTTCTAACATTTTCTGCAATGGAAATTGCATCTACGTCTTCTTTGTCTGCTGAGAGATTTAGTTCTTGCGTAACTCCATCCACTTCCTCAGTCATTGTTTTTTTTTTGGTTTTTTTAACCCCTTCAATGCTCATGACGGAGCGGTTCCGTCATGAGCATCGGTTGGGCTGTGCTCATGACTGAACCGCTCCGTCATCAGCACATCCCCTGGGGGAAGGGCTGGCACTCCCCCCCTGGGGTAACGATCTTGCCCCCACAGAGGGGGATGGCAGCGGAAGTGTTTCCGCTGCCACCCCCGACCCCATGCTTTCCCATGACGTCAGCGCACACAGCGCGCGCCGAGGTCATCAGGAAGCGCTGGACGCGCTGGAAACCATTTGTTTCCAGCACGTCCAAGAGGAGGAGGTAGGTTTTAGTCTCCGGTGGGGCGGGGGGGCCAAATCTGGACGCCTTGAGGCATCGGGGGAGAGGAAACAGCGTTTCCTCTCCCCTGATGTCTCAATGCAGGGCATTCCTGGTGCACGATCGCGCACAGCGTTGCGATCGTGCACCAGGAATGCCCCACTAGACACCAGGGATTCGTTTTTTGGATGGAAAGGAAGAGACCCCTTGGGCAAGGGTCGCTTCCTAAGGGGGAAATATAATTTCAGACTTTTCTGCCCCCCTGGGGACAGATCGGCCGATTTTTGGCCGTTTCTGGACCCAGGGGGGGGCAGAAAAGCCCACTAGAGCCAGGGAATTTTATTTTATTTTTGAAATCGGAAGCGACGCCTTGGGCAAGGGTCGCTTCTAGGGGCTCAAATTATTTTTAAAGTATATTCTGCCCCCTCTGGGGGCAGATCGGTTTTTTTATTTGGCCTTTCTGCCCCCAGGGGGGGCAGAAAACCCCACTAGACACCAGGGAATTTGTTTATTTTTAAAAGAAAGCGACCCCTTGGGCAAGGGTCGCTTCCAGGGGACACATTTATTTAAAAATTATATTCTGCCCCCCCTGGGGACAGATAGCCTGATTTTTTGGGCGTTTCTGGCCCCAGGGGGGGCAGAAAAGCCCACTAGAGCCAGGGAATTTGTTTTTTTTAAATTGGAAGCGACCCCTTGGGCAAGGGTTGCTTCCAGGGGCCATATTTTTTTACAAAGTATATTCTGCCCCCCCTGGGGGCAGATCGGTTTGTTTATTTGGCCTTTCTGCCCCCAGGGGGGGGGGGCAGAAAACCACACTAGACACCAGGGAGTGTTTTAAATTTTAAATGGAAGCGACCCCTTGGGCAAGGGTCGTTTCCTTATGGGCCTAAATAATTTTTAAGACTTTTCTGCCCCCCCCTGGGGACAGTGTAGTGTAGTTCCTATTTCCCTAATAGGCTCTGCGCATTGGAATAATATAACCTATAGGTTTGACATAGGACTAAGGTCGGTATGTCCCTATCGATTATATTAAACTTAATTACCTGTGCCAGCTAGCTCAGAGGCCACTAGAAACTTCTTGAAGACAAGAAGGGAATAGTTTCTGGCAACCGCATAACATAAAACCCAGATCCCTCAGGATCGTGGAAACAATATACTACTTTTCATTCAGTCACTCATCTCAGAGAAGTACATAGAAGAAACAGTCGGGTGTGTTTACAATAAAATTTATTGCACAGTTGTTGTTCTAGTACTGGTTATATGTGCTGCGACAACTGTTGGACAGTAGCAGAGAAATATGGCCAGCAGTGCAGTTAAATAAAAATGCATGGTACAGTTTTACCATTGTGCAATAGTAATGAACACATACATGAAATGCAGAATGCATTAAGATAAAGCCTATACCCCTATGATGCCTAACTAGATGTACCTAAGTGTACCTAGCATGTGTGTCAGTCTTAGAGAGCCAAGAATCCCCCTAGGAATTAGTCTAACCCCATTACCTCAGTGGGACTTCATCCTGGTATTGAGCTGGACACCCCAGGATGGGTGGATGGACTTCTGCCAGCTGGAGCTGTGGCATGATGCAGGTTGCAGCATCTCACGTCAGAGTGTCGGCATGGAAAGTCTCGGTCCTCTCTAGTTTGCTTGGGCAAAGGGAGGTATATTTATACTTGATAGATGCCTTGGAATGTTAGCATTGACGTACAGTCAGTCAGAGGAAGACGTCAGGAATGAACCCTTAGGAAATAGTGGTTCATGCATATTTAATGAGTTCTTTGAGAAATCAATAATAATGTGCTAGGGAAAATCCCAAGAGCTAAGGGTCTTTGTCTAAGAACTCGTTGTGACATAGGTTAGTCACTGTTGGACATAGATATGACGTATTGAGATTTGGACCGTCTTGTGCACCAAGAGCACACGTCAGATAGGGGACAGACTCTGTTGCTCGTTATTTGTAAAGGGAGGGCCAATGTAGGTGAAAGGTCCTGCCTGTCTCTGTGGCACGAAGGATTTGAGCCTCTGAAACAGCGCACCTATGTGAGGGCCTCAATCCAGCACATAACAACAGATCACCTATATTTTTTGGCGTTTCTGGCCCGGGGGTGGGGGAGGGGGCAGAAAAGCCCACTAGAGCCAGGGATTTAAAAATAAATAAATTGGTCGCTTCCAGGGGACATATATTTTTTTATGTGTATTTTTATTTGGCCTTTCTGCCCCCATTTGGGTAGTGACATAGCGTGTTATAATGTGAATTGTTTTATTTCTTGTGAATTGCAATTGTAATGCTTTATTTCTCCCTTTTTGTTCTAGTTCAAGGCTTTTGCTCTTTAGACTGTTGCAGGTTGCGGTTTCGTTACTGGTGGTTCTGCTGTTTGTGTAGTTGCATGTGTTTGGTAAGAGACTTTTTTGTACAATGTAAATGAGTTTAATTTCTCTGCATGAATGTGTTTTTTGCAAATCGTGTAATAATATCAGTATGTTTGGCTTCTGTTTTTTGAGTGTCAAAAACTTTTTGCATTTGTGCTTGATGTGTATTTTGTTGTCTTGTGAGTAATTGGTTTTGTTTTTTTATTTCTAGTGGGATATCGTTGGTTTTTGCTGTGTCTCTGCAGAGTAGGTGCTGGTGAGTGTAGCTGTCTCTTGTAAGTGAATCGTATAGTTTTTGAGTATATAGATCTTTGTGATAAAGGCACACATTTTTTACTTACTTATTTTGCACAGTGTTGGTTGTTGTTGACTTGCTTGTGCAGTCTCCTTTCTTAGTAAGGATAATGGCTAGCCGCAGGATTACTGCTCAGCAGGTTGTTGGTATGCTTTTTGAGTCTTCCTCTGACCATGGTTCAGAGACTGACTCTGCATCTGAGGCAGAGGAGGCAGGGGAAGATTAAGGCAGTGAGTTTTCTCTCCACATGGAATCATCGGATGATGAAGCTACTCTCAGTGCGGATGAAGTGCCTGTGTTAGAGGAGGACATTGATGTGCCGATAGTGCGGCAAGAGGCATCTGGGCTGCAGCCTGGGGCTGCAAGGCTTCCCGTTGAAAGTGCTGACCTCTGGGTTGCCCCAGGCATGGTGCAGCCGGCATTGCCAGACTTTACTGGTGTTCCAGGGTGTAGAGTGAATACTGAAAACTTTTTGCCGATAAATTTTTTTCAGTTGTTTATGGACAATGTATTTTTGGCAGAGATTGTTGAGCAGACTAATTTGTATGCCGAACAGTTTTTGAGGGACAACAGTGCCAGACTTAAGCCCCGCTCTAGAGCTACCCGGTGAACTCCCACAAATCTGGAAGAGATGAAGAAGTTCTTGGGTTTAACTTTTTTGATGGGCTTGCTAAGGAAGCCATCAATGTCTTCATATTGGTCTACTAGTCCCTTGATGGCAACTGCTATATTTCCGGCAATCATGAGTCGTGATAGGTATTTGCTTCTGCTTCGGATGATGCATTTTGTCGATAATGGTTTAGCGTTGGCACGAGATCACCCTGATTGTGACCTTTTTAAGATTCGGCCTGTCATTGATCACTTTGTTGATCGATTTTCTGAGATCTATGCTCCAGGGAAAGAAATAGCAGTGGATGAGTCTTTGGTGTTGTTCAAGGGCCGCTTGGTTTTTAGGCAATGCATTTCTAGTAAGAGGGCACGCTATGGAATTAAGCTGTATATGCTGTGTGACAGTCGGACTGGATATGTCTCTAATTTCAGGGTGTACACCGGTAAGGAATCCAGGATTAACCCCTCTGGCTGTCCGTCCACTTTTGGAGTGACTGAGAAAATTGTGTGGGAACTTGGTAGAGGACTTTTTAACAAAGGCCACCATTTATATGTAGATAACTTCTACACTGGTGTGCGGTTGTTCAGGGAATTGGCCAAAGTGGACACTGTTGCTTGTGGCACAATCCACTCTAACCGTAAAGGTTTCCCAAAAGAACTTGTTTGTCAAAGGAGAGATGTCTACATGCTGACTACCATCCATGATGAAAGCACTTCACCTGTGACTGTTTGGGGTCAGGTTGCTGAAGTGCGCAAACCTGTGTGCATTTTAGACTATAATAGGCACATGGGTGGTGTTGACAGAGTAGATCAGAGGTTGGAACCTTACGCTGCTCTTCGTAAGGCTTACATTTGGTATAAGAAGTTGGCTATCCATCTTTTCCACTTGGCAACCTTTAATGCTTTTGCTGTATTCCAGGATTCTTGTCCTGAGTCAAAGATGACTTTTGTTAAGTTTCAGGAGTCTGTAATAGGCAGCCTTGTTTTAGTGGAACAGGCAAGTGTTCCTAGAGTTGGAGTGGTGGAGGATGTTGCTAGATTGAAAGATAGCCACTTTCCTGATCACATTCCTCCCACACCCTCAAAAGACTTTCCCAGTAGGAGATGTAGAGTCTGTTGGCGAAGAGGTATGCGGAAGGAGACTCGTATGTACTGCCCCGAGTGTCCTTCTAACCCTGGGCTGTGTGTGCCTGCTTGTTTTAGAATGTACCACACGCAAAATAATTTTTGGGAGCATCCATGAGTGGTAAAGTGAACTGCCTGGCCTCTATTGTTTAATATTTTTTGTTCAGTTTCAAGGTTGGCATTTGTGTAGTGTATTTAGTTTCAGATTTTGTGTTAGTAGATTTGTATCTATTTGCAATTTGTTTGTGTTTTCTTATTTGTATAAAAAAATCCTAAATGTGATGGCGGTGTGCGTGGAGTGGCGCTTGTCTGGCGGTGTGCGTGGACTGGCGCTTGGCTGGCGGTGTGTTTGGATTGGCGCTTGGCTGGCGGTGTGCGTGGGCTGGCGCTTGGCTGGCGGTGTGCGTGGGCTGGCGCTTGGCTGGCGGTGTGCGTGGACTGGCGCTTGGCTGGCGGTGTGTTTGGACTGGCGCTTGGCTGGCGGTGTGCGTGAACTGGCGCTTGGCTGGCGGTGTGCGTGGACTGGCGCTTGGCTGGCGGTGTGCGTGCACTGGCGCTTGGCTGGCGGTGTGTGTGGACTGGCGCTTGGCTGGCGGTGTGCGTGGACTGGCGCTCGGCTGGCGGTGTATGTGGACTGGCGCTTGGCTGGCGGTGTGTGAGTAGTGACTAGCTGCTGGTCACTACACACACTGCTAGCCAAACGCCACTCCACGCAATCCGTGAGCTGGTGTGGTTGCTGTGTCAGGAATGTGGGCGTGTGAAAGTGATGGGCCCTTGAATGGCGCGGTCTGCTGATGTGAGTGTTGTAAAGTGCTGGGCCCGCGGCTGGCGGTGTGAATGGTTTTGTATGTGTCACACGTATGAAAGGTGTATGAATGGCCTGTAAAGAGGTTGGTGCCTTGTTGTGGCTTTACAGCTCACGAGCTGTGAGTCAATGGTTCAGTTTCTCGTCCTTTCAATTATTAACAATGCATTTCATTTTTGTGAAATCTCTGGTTAATACAACTGTATATACTGAACCATCACTCACCCTCGTGCCAAATCCAACCAGTATGTATGTGTGTTTGAGGAATAGGTGGTTGTGCAGAAAAATTTGTCTTTTCTGTTTTTGTCAAGCAGGGTATACCTTGTCTCTTTTTGTGAATGTTGTAATGTGTTGGTTTTGTGCCTGGTGGTGTGAATAGTCTTGTGTGCATCATGTATGAAAGGTGTGTGAATGGCCTGTAAAGCGGTTGGTGCCTTGACGTGGCTTTACAGCTCACGAGCTGCGAGTCACTGGTTCAGTTTTTTGTCCTTTCAATTATTGACAGAGCATTTCATTTTTGTGAAATCTCTTGTTAATAAAATTATATATACACTGAACCATCACTCGCCCTCCTGCCAAATCCAACCAGTATGTGTGTGTGCTTGAGGAATAGATGGCTGTGCAGTAATCTTTGTCTTTTTATCTCTCTGCCAAGGTGTATATTTCATCTAAGAATAACCTACCAACTGTAGATTTTGTCGTAAACTAAACACCCATGGGAGTACATGGTGATGTCTCTCTTGTGGATCCCAACAAGTTATCTTACCCACAATGTTCTGCAAACCTCAAAATGTCTGTCACATTTTCCTTGCAATATTGTGCCAACATTTTCACGCTGCAGAAAGAAACAACAAATTTCCTACCCCTTCGCCTTTCTCCAAGTATCCCAATAGAAATGGTACCTCACTCGCGTGGGTGGGTCAAGGACCCGTGACAGGCAAGGGCCCAAAACCTTCTGAGGCTATTTCAAAATTGCCTATCACAAAATGTTTTGGGCCATTGCCTGTCGCGGGCACTTGGGCCTCCCACACGAGGGAGGCACCATTTTTATCGGGAGACCCGGGGGAACGCTGGGTGGTAGGAAATTTGTGTCAGCCCAGTGATGCCACAACTTTCCCACACAAAAATGTGTGAAAAAAGTGATTTTTTTCAGCTAAAATTGAGGTTTGCAGGGGATTCTGGGTAAGGAAACGTTGGGGGATCCACGCAAGCCATACCTCCCTGGAACCCCCCGGGTGTCTAGTTTTCAGAAATGTGTGGGTTTGGTAGGTTTCCCTAGATGGCCGCCGAGCACGGGGCCAAAAACCTAGGTGACCTCCCTTGCAAAACCAGGTTGTTTGGTGATGGGCAATTTTGATGTCGCCTCAATAAGTTTTGGGCCCCTGCCTGTCGTGGGTACTTGGGCCTCCCACACGAGTGAGGCACCATTTTTATCGGGAGACCCGGGGGAACGCTGGGTGGTAGGAAATTTGTGTCAGCCCGGTGATGTCACAACTTTCCCACACAAAAATGTGCGAAAAAAGTGATTTTTTTCAGCTAAATTTGAGGTTTGCAGGGGATTCTGGGTAAGGAAACGTTGGGGGATCGACGCAAGCCATACCTCCCTGGAATCCCCCGGGTGTCTAGTTTTCAGAAATGTGTGGGTTTGCTAGGTTTCCCTAGGTGCCAGCAGAGCTAGGGTTCAAAAACTACAGCTAGGCACTTTGCCCAAAAAGGGTCATTTTTCACTGTGAAATTGTGGTGTGTCCACGTTGCATTTTGCGCCGTTTCATGTCGCGGGCACTAGGCCTACCCACGCAAGTGAGGTACCATTTTTCTCGGAAGACTTTGGGGAACGCGGGGTGAGTGGAAATTTGTGGATCCATGCAGATTCCAGAACTTTCCACCACAGAAATGTGAGGAAAATGTGGTTTTTTGGACATTTGTTTAGGTTTGCAAGGGATTCTGGGTAACAGAACCTGGTGAGATCAAGTCACCCCATCCTGTGTTCCCTTGGGTATCTAGTTTTTAAAAATGTATAGGTTTGCTAGGTTTCCCTAGGTGCCGGCAGAGCTAGGGTTCAAAAACTACAGCTAAGCACTTTGTAAAAAAAGGGTAATTTTTCATTGTGAAAATGTGGTGTGTTCACGTTGCGTTTTGAGCCGTTTCCTGTCGTGGGCACTATGCCTACCCACACAAGTGAGGCACCATTTTTATCGGGAGACTTAGGGTAATTCAGTTTGTAAAGCAACTGTTATTATCTATTGACTTTCAATGCATTTCTCCCTTCCAAATTAAAGACAATGTGTAAAATAGAAGTCATTTTGAAAAATGACCGATAATTCTCATGCTAGTATGAGTGTTCCCAATTTCGGAAATGTGCAAATAGCTACTGTTTCTAAACTCCATATTTTGTTCCCATTTCAGAAATACATAGGTGTCTTTCATACCAATTTTTCCATGTATACATTTTCCCAGAGTAATTGCTATATACCTGCTACATAATAAAAAACCATTGCAAGTCTCTGCTCAGTTTTTGGCTCTGGGTTCGTCGGGTTCTTGGTGAACCTACAAGTCCTATATATCCCCACAACCAGTAAGGTCCTGCGGATGTAACGGTATATTGCTTTCAAAGAGCTGTCATAATTAGAAGAAGTTACAGGTGAAAACGTTGACACAAAAAGCTGTTTTTTTCAACTAATTTTCAATTTTTCCTATATTTAACTGTTAGTTTCTATAAAGAAACCTTGAAGGATCTACACAAATGACCCCTTGCTGAATTCAGAATTTTGTCTACTTTTCAGAAATGTATAGCTTTCCAGGATCCATTATTGCTTTCATACCCATTTCTACCATTAACTGGAAGGAGGTTGAAAGCACAAAAAATAGCAAAAATAGGCTATGTCCCAGAAAAATGCCAAAACTGTGTAAAAAATGTTGGTTTTCTGACAAAAGTCTGTCATTCTCTAAAAGCTGGGAAAATGGTGATTTCAGCCCCACAAACCCTTTTTTGATACCATTTGCAGGGAAAAACCCAGACGCTTTCATTTGCAGCACTTTTTTCCCATTTTTCCCCCCCAAAAAAAATGTTGCTGTATTTTGGCTAATTTCTGGGACCCCTCCACGGGAATCCACAAACCCTGGGTACCTTTAGAATCCCCATGATATTGGAAGAAAAGGACGCAAATTTGGCGTGGATACCTTATGTGGTCAAAAAGTTACAGGGGCCTAAGCGCGAACTACCCCAAATAGCCAAAAAAAGGCTTAGCACAAGAGGGAAAAGGCCTAGAAGCGAAGGGGTTAAAAAAAGCTTTTCAAGGGAACTAAGATAAGGTGTTTTGCACAATTTAGGAACAAAGGGTCCTTCAAGCTTGATTAACCATCAGCCAATAAATAGGATTTTTGCCTACTCAGCTGTGGCGGAGATTGTGCCCACCCACTCCAGACGTCTCTGGGGAGTTGTGAGTAGGGGTCTCTGAGACTAGCACGACTGAACTACTCAGATTCTACTATTAAATAAGTACCCAACCAACGTTGGGCGCCATGTCGTGTAGTTCCTATAAAACCTATACAGGATCTGTGCGTTCGGACAGCATACACTGTAGGATTGGTGTCGGGTATGTTGGCCTTTTGTACCAGCTAGCTGACAGGGCCACTAAAATCTCCTCTTACCAAGGAGAGAATAGTTTTTGGCAACCATTGAATAGGTCAACCCTGATCCCTCAGGACCGTGGAAACAATATACTACTTTTCGCTCAGTCACTCGTGCTTACTTAGTCTGTCTTAGAGAGGTACACAGAATAAACAGGCTGGGTGTTTTCAATAAGTATTTACTGAACAGTTGTTATTCTGGTGTAAAATAGATGAGCTGCAACAACTGTTAGACAGTAGCAGATATATAGGATTAGAAGCACTATGAAAGTAAATGGATGGTAAAGCTCTACCATCTTGCAGTAATCATGAATACCTACAAGTACATAAAATACAAGATAATAAAAAGATGCGTACTCCTACGATGTATCCCTAACTAGATGTACCCAAGTGTACCTAGCATGTGTGTAGGTGTTAAGCTAAGAATCCCTCTAGGATAAAGTCAACCCCATTACCTGAAGTGAACGACTGTGGGACCCAGTCTTGGTCTCGAGTTGGACACCCTGCGAGGGATGTTAGACCATTGCGAGCTGGAGTGTCTGCATGCAGGAGCCTCAGTGTCTCTGGTCAGTGTGTTGGCCAGGAAGTCCTGATCTCCTCTGGCTATCTTAGCAAGATGTGATGTATATACACCCATAGGTCTCCCCAGGGGTCCTCCCTCGCTGTATTACTGTGTCGGACTAAGGATGACGTCGGGCATGAACTTTATACATGGATATTATACAGGAGATGGTAGTCCTGCTGTGCTTCCAAGAAGCCTCATGCATAATGTATGAGATTTCGAACTAGGGAAAACCCGCTTTCTTAATGCAGTGTCGTATCTAGGTAAAAAGTCAATCCCTGTAAACCGTTATAAGTGTGATGTAGGGAAGAATATAGGTGAAGGGTTATGAAGTTACCTGGGCCAATATTAAGGTACCTATATGGAATATAACACCAGGGAAATGCCCTACTGTTCCAGCTATGTCCAGAGACGCAGGGCCTCTTGACAATGGGTCCATGACCCCACCCGCCCTGTTTGTTGCAGAACCACATGGCAGTGGTGTTGTCCGTGAACACCAGCACTAGCCTTCCCTTGATGGATGGTAGAAAGGCTTTTAATGCCAGATGGATCGCCCAGAGCTCCAGAAGGTTGATGTGGAGCCCAGATTTCGCCAGAGGCCTCTGATCTCCAACTCTCCTAGATGGCGCCCCATCCTAGGAGTGACGCATCTGTCACCACTGTCAGATCTGGTTAGGGAGAGGAGTCTGCCGCTGACCCACTCACAGTTCGTCAACCACCACTGCAGATCTTTTGCAATTCCCTGCGAGATATGGACCATGTGGGAGAGATTTCTCTGATGCTGCACCCATTGGAACTGCAGGTCCCACTTCAGAGCTTGCGTATGTCACAAGCAAGATGCAGGAGGCACAGCAGCCTCAGTCAGTCTCGCCATAATCCAGGATTTAACATCGGTATCATAGCCTGACTCGCTGTTTGGGGGGGATGAGCCCAGAACTGCACCATCTCCAGAACAGCCCAGATGAAAGGGAGTGTCAGAGGGAGTCAGGTGTGATTTCGGCACATTGATAGTAAACGCCAGTATGTGCAGGAGGTCCACTGTTGCAGGGACTCTGCACAAACACAGAACTATGCGCAGAATTATGGGACCTTAGTGCATAGGGACTGGGTCATCCTACCACCTTAGAACCCATGAGCCCAGGACCGACTAGTTATAGTGTCTCACTTGCTCTCCTACTCACTCCCAGAAAAACAAATGATTAGACACCCCAGAACACAACACTCCTGACTCTCAGGAATCGGGGTTGCAAGACACACATTTTCGCTAGCACTCTTGTACTTGTCCACAATAAGATCTGACGGAGACACAAACAAGTTTAAAATATTTATTTTAACTAACGTGCTCGAACATGGAGTATATGTGCCACAACAAGCAGAAAAAATGCTTAGTACAAATATGGTCAGCATAGCAGTTAGTCCATAAATCATGAAAGGAGATGTCATTATGAAAAGACAATGTAGCCTAACCTCCCTCCCCTTGCTAAGAAGCTGTATTATTATATATTAGAAGATCTCTGGGCTTTGTCTGCAAACCCCATACCTTAGACTATAGATGGTATATCTACATCATAGGTGCTGTCTCACTCTTCTCCCTGGAAAGGTCCCTCTCCAAGTGTCGGCTACCTATTTGTGTATTCCAATAAGACCCAAGTATGTTGTCCCAAACTACAGCTGGATCGGTATGTTTTGTCTAGGTGCTAAGGCCAGGCCAGAACAGAACAACAAGGGGCATTGTTGTTCGACCTTGCTCACAATGTTCAGACTATATCCCAGGAACCCGCAGAGTGTGAACACAGCGATAGGTTCTCATGTGAAAACGGCAAAAGAGACATTTGCAAAAATAAAATCATGTAGTAATGTGCGCAAAGCAGTGTTCTGTCTGCAGCGTGCTCATGCTAACTTAGTGAAGATGACAATGTCCCCACCTGCCATGCAACACCACCGTAGTTTGGGGGTGGAAGACTACAGCAGAAGGCAAGCCAGCCTTCTATAGTCAGTCCTCGAGATAGGGGAAGACTGGTACCTCTGATCTTCACAGATGAGCTGCAACCATAGCCTTACCCTGGTGAACACCTGAGGGGTGCTGGTAACGGCAAAAGGAAGCACGGTGAAATGAAAGTGCTTTTGACCTATCGTGAACCGCAGGTTACTCCTGTGGGCAGGGAGGACGGGGATGTGAAAGTATGCGTGATGGAAGTCTAATGCGACCATCCAGTTTCCTGGTCCAGGGCAGACAGAACATGAACAAGGGTGAGCATTTTGAATTTCTCCTTCTTGGAAAAAAAAAATTGAGAGGGCACAGGTCTAGGATAGGATGAAGGCCTCCATCCTTTTTGGGCAACAGGAAGTAGTGGAAATAGCAACCACGACCCGCTTCTGGAGTCGACACCCTCTCTAAAGCTCCCTTGGCCAAGAGAGCAGTCGCTTCCTGGAGGAGAAGGGATAGGTGATCCTCCATCCGCCTCTCGTAAGCAGGTGCTATGGAGGGAGAGTAGTCACGAAGGGGAGGAAGTAGCCCATTCGGACAATCTGCAAAACCCACCAGTCTGATGTTATAGACTGCCAGTGGAACAGTTGATGGCAGATCCTGCCCCCCCCAACTGGGTGCCCATGATGGTAGGAGGGCAGATTAGAAGGGTATGGAGTCTGAGGCTGCCAGTGGGGTGGTGGACTGGTCCAACCTCTGACTGCCCAACCCACAAGGTCTGTGGGTACCACGTCCCCGGCACGCAGAGGCTGGGAAGCTTGTACGACGCGGTGGCTGGACGGGTATAGACTCGGCTGGAAGCCTGTTCCATGGCCACGAAAGGATTGAAAGAAAGATTGAGGGCGATGAGGGGCCCTGGAAAGGCACAAGGACCTCGCCGTAGCCCTGCTGTCCTTAAAGCGCTCCAGCGCTGAATCCACCTTGACTCTGAAGAAACAAGAGCCATCAAAGGGTATGTCCATAAGCAATGCTTGGACATCCCCAGAAAAGCTAGTCATCCTCAACCGGGCGTGGCGTCGTAAGGCCACTGTCGACGAAACCACTCAGCCCAATGAGTTGGTGGTGTCCAGTCCACAGCAGATAGTGAACTTAGCCGAGTCTCTCCCGTCAGCAACCGCCTGGTAGAGTACAGCCTGGGCCTGCTATAGGACCATTGGCAGCACCTGCGCAATCGTATCACACAAAGTGTGGTAATA
The DNA here is from genome assembly GCA_963921515.1 of Calotriton arnoldi. Taxonomy (NCBI): domain Eukaryota; kingdom Metazoa; phylum Chordata; class Amphibia; order Caudata; family Salamandridae; genus Calotriton; species Calotriton arnoldi. The sequence goes on along the minus strand of CAWUFW010001136.1, from coordinate 750,782 downwards.
GCAGCCCAAAAGGCATGCGATGTTCACAGATCGCAGTACTAGGCTGGTGGAAGAAAACATCTTCTGGCCTAAAATGTCCAGCCTCTTGGATTCCCGATCCAATGGTGTGGTTGGTAATGCGCCAGGAATTAAGTGGGAAGTGAAGGCTTGGACCACCGTTCTTCAGGGTATGGTGTTGTGTGAGGAAGTTGGGTTCCCCTGGGGCGGGGCAGAGGCAGCAGGCAATAGACCTGTTCACAGGAGCCCCTATGTTGGGCTTGGCCCAAGTCCCAAGCAGGACATCAGAAAGAGCTTAATAAAAACGGGAGAAGCTGTTCAGAGGGGACACTCCCACAAGAAGCACTTCGGTCAAGACGTTCATCTTGAATGCCTCTGGGGCAAGCTAAAGTGCAGGATCTCAGCCACCATTGCAAATGATGCTCCCTCCTACGTAGCCACAGAGGGGGAGAAAACATGCCAGTATCTGGAGAGGTATCCAGTATGTTGGCATCTGTCAAATCCTCACACCAGTCCAAGTTAAAGTCATAAGGCGGTTATTTTTCAGGGTCCGGTGACCCCTCCCACTCCTCCCCGAGTCCTAGCCCATAAGAATAGGGCTCAGGCTCCAGCCTGGAAGGCATGGCTACTGTCTGCAACGCCCATCCAGCTCCGTGTTGGAGTTGGGGATAGGAATATGGGGACTGCGCAGCTGGTGGGCGACAGCGGCGCAGGGAGCGTCAGTATCTGGAAAGTTCGAGGTGACACGATCGGCGCCGGTCCGGATCCATCTGTGGATCCAAGGGGCCTGACTGGCGCCGGAACCGCGGAATGAGTAGGGGGCCGCTCCTGAACCCATGGGGCTCGGAAGCGCTAGAGAGAACGTGTCCCCGAAATAGGAGGGGCATAGCCTCATAAAATTCTCTTAATAGGGCTGGGAGACAGTCTAGGTGCTGGCTTCATCGCAGAGCCAGGCCTTGAATGTCAACGCTCCCTCGTCTCGTCAGCCGATGGACGAGGAGAAGTTGAAAACCTCTTTAACGACTTCTTCTGTGACGTGACATACTCAAATGACCCAACCACTTTGAGTGCAACGAGGATCTCGGACTCCCCGACTGCTCCCAGGACCTTCCTCTCAGCCAGGATCTGGATCATTGCGGCGTCGCATGTCAAGCTACCAGGCTCTTGAGAGATTGCTCCCTCAAGGCCTTGAGGTTCATGGTATGACAATCGGAGCAGGGCTTCGGCTTGATGTTGGGCTCGAGCCACCAAATGCATACAATATGTGGGTCCGTCACCAACAGAGCGGTGACAGGCGCCATAGGGCTTGAAGCCTGCCTTCCGAGAGACCATCCCTGCCACACCAGGAGGAAAACCTCAAAAAGACTCGACAAAAAGTCTAAAAAAAGTTAGTAAAAATTGACTTAAGGGTAGCTCTTCTCCAGATCTGCGGTGACTGGCACGGAAAAAAAGGAATTGATGTCAGCGAGCTGAGGTGGTGACTATATAGGTACTGAGCATGTCACTTCCTGCACAGACGACGCCACGCGCAGCCGAACGACGTCACCTAACGGCGTGCAAGGGTACAGCTCGAGAAAACTTTCCGAATCCAGTGTGACTCCTGGAGAGAATTTAAAAAGGTAAGGAATCTGCAGCTAGATGTCTCTATCAGATAGAGTACTCCGTCTGGAAGGTTTCAGTGCAGCTCGTCTTGATGATATAGCTGTGTTCAATTCCACCTAAGAGGATCACCTGGTCCACCTCAAGGAAGTGCTTTAGTCCCTGCAGCAGGGAGGCCGGACTGTCAAGGTAACCAAGTGCCAGATAAGGCAAGGCTCTGTTGTGTACTTGGGTCACCAAGTTGGTGGAGGCCATATACAGCCTCTCCAATCCAAGATCCAGACAATTCTGGCCTGGAGCTCCTAAAACCAGACCCATGTTAGAGACTTTCTTGGTCTGACTGGGTTCTACAGGAGGTTTGTGCAAGGATATGGTACCACGGTGGCACCATTAACTGAAATTACCTCCAACAAGCAACCCAGAAGAGTCATTTGCGTCAGGATAAGCCAGCTGCCTTCATTAGCAGGCAACTCCTCCCCAGAGAGCACAGTTAGAGTGCTATTGAGAGGCAAGCCTTTGCTGTGGTTTGGTCCCTGAAGTAGCTGAGACCCTAACTGTTTGGGACTCACTTCACAGTTCAAACTGACGACAGGCCTTTTAGATGGTTGGTGCAGATGAGAGGAAAGAACCCCAAGTTGTTGAGGTGGTCCATTTCCCTAAAGGGTATGGACTTTACCATGGAACACAGACCTGGGGCTGACCATGCCAATGCAGATGCCCTTTTCATGTTCTGCCACTTAGATGATAACGACCAGGAAAAGGGTTAGTTGCTCAACACCTTTCCTCTGTATGGAAATGCCACTTTTTGTTTGGTCACCCCTAGGTTTTTCGACTGATGCGGCTGGTTTTTCCACTCAGAGTGCACTGAGGCATGATAACCATACCTCACTGCCAGTGACCTGACCCCAAAACTGATATGTTACATTGGTTATACCCAATTGGCATAGACTAACTTACCTGTAAGTCGCTAGTATATGGTACCCAGGGACTATAAGTTAGAGGGTTCCCCCCCCCCAGGGATGGCAGCACTCATTGTGCCATCATGGGGATGGCCAGAGAAAAACGAGTCTCCCAGTCCGCATTGCAGACTGGAAGGGTAGTTTCGAATTGCTAGCTCAACTTTGCCACTTAAAAGCCATGGCAAAGTCCACTGTCCCCCTTAAACATGTGTAAGCCACCCCTATGGCAGGCCTATCAAGCCCTAAGGCAAGGTGCAGCATATTTCATGGACAGAACATGCATTTTACATGTTCTGACAGTAAAAACACGAAAATCTTGTTTTTACTATGGAAAGACTTGGTCGGCCTGTTGGCGAGTGCAGGGTTACACGCTGACCCCTCAGCTGTGCCAACTCCTGAACGGTGCAGCCAAAGTTGGTACTCCAAGGTATCAAACAACTTGTTACATCAAGCCTGCCTTGGTTCGCAAGTCATAATTAACGTAACCGGTTACAGCGTGCGACTTTTAAATTACAAAGTTGCCACTTTGTTGCCTTCAATGTTCTGTGACCTTAACGGTTGCACATGGAGCTAGAACCCTAGACAGCAATCTGCCCACCTGGGGAGACATGTTAACGACTACCAGGAAAGGAGACAATAGGAGCCTGCACTGGAGAGAAGCGCTACCTCCCTCCTGCAAGGAACAACACAGGTGTTGGCCCAAAAGGCACGCTTCAAAGCTGAAGCCGCCTTTGACAGGCAAATGGGGAACCCTGGGGCGAGGGGCAGCTCTACTGTTTAGGCAGACTATTTGACACCCGGAAAGGAGAGGGGAAACCTATTGTCAAGATATTTTCCAGGGGCTTGTAGCTCCCTTAGTATCCACACCTCTGGGTTGGGCCAGGGAGCTCTGGACGCCAAGAGAAGGGTTCTGCCATCTTGGGAGTGGGCAGAATAGTGCATGCTGGGATAACCAGATGCCAAACTTGCCAGGAAGTGGTCATCAGGAGGGAGGGAACCTCGGTAGCCCATTGGCTACCAACCGCATCCTACCATGAGGGCCTTTTCTGCACATAAATAGGGCACCCCTTACACCCATAACTCAGATCTGAACTAGACTGAAAGATGGACTACCCTGCTTCATCAAGTTCCCGGCAAAAAAAGGTTGCATCGACGTGCTGCACCTGGCGGCTAGCAAAGAAGGACTGTGACTGCTGTGCCCTGTTCAAGGGGAAGTCATCTCAAGAGCCCAGCCAAAGCAAAGAGACTCCAAGAATCAGCCGACTGGCCTCCTGTTCACATGCACAGGGATGAAACAGTTGAAGAAGTCTGCTAAAAGAGAGTGATAGCCCAGGTCCCCGGATCGCCGCTCCCCGCCGTTATGCAGCACCAGGGACCAGGACCCGATGCTCGGAAGTTGCACCAGACTCTGCTGGACCCAAGAGAGCTGTCGGAGTGCAGCTTGATCGCCCACAAGGCAAGCTACAGCCTAGAGTAGGATTAGGCTGTGACGGCAACACTGGGCAACTGGTATTCCAGTGGCAGCTTGACTTCGGCCAGACCAGAGAGGACATCGAAACCCATGTCTAGGAACCCTTCATCACCTTCATGGACCGAGGTGTGCCTGCAGGAAGACCCCTGTCAACTGTGTCGCATCCACAGCATCCTTCAGCAGCTTCAAGCATTCTGTATCCTCAGCATCAGGACCACTTCCATAGGAATCCATTGGATGAGGATAAAGCCCCTGGAACTTCTTAAAGACTGCTTCTTCTGAGGAGGTAACTTTGAGGGTCTTGCTGGTCGCATTACAACTTGCCCAACTTTTCACTTCAAAAGTTTCAAAGTGACAAATTTGTTAAATTTGCCAGTGCTTGTTCGTGATTGAGTGAAATGCTGTGATTTACTATACCTTGTAAAATCTATATCTCTGGAACCCTCTGGTGGATCCTTTTCATTGTGGTGTCTAAAAATACAGTCTATTTTTACAAATTGGTGTCAGATTTCTTTGGTGCTTTGCCGACTTCTTCAATTGTTTTGGTGCGGTTTAAATGCTTTATGATTGTTCCTTTGTGTAAGCCTCGCTGCTCAGAGCCACAGCTACCCAGGGTTGAGTGAAGGTTTGACAAACAAAACCTAAAGCTCCTAAAGGGGTTGGAGAGTTTATTACACGGGGAGGTCGCACAACCACACTGTCAGGAATCAGACCACATGTTCCGTGATGTGGAACATAATGTAATTCCTTAGTGCATGTCGAGAATAAAAAGTATCTCTCTTTATTGAGACTCCCTTACTTGTACTCCTGGAAACAAGAGGCTGCATTTGTACACACTCCCTTACAAGCTTATACCTTGCGTCATTGGTGAAAGACTTCGCTTGGCTTCCTGTTCCTGCCTGGTTTCCACGCCCCCTTTGTTCAATTCCTGACTGCCGTGTATCGACTTGGCCCCGTCTCTTCAGAAATTGACGAGTATCCTGAACACTTGTGTTTCCCGCCAGACGCGAGAAAGTCTTGTCCCTTTGTTTCTAGACTGCCGCGGGTTGACTTAATCCTGACCTTCCCCATTCGACTCGGGGTGTTTGTTACATTGTTTCCCGCTTTACGCGAGAAAGATTAACTCGCCGTTCCTTGCCGGCTGTCGCGGGATGTTTGCAACATTGTATCCCGCCAGACGCAAGAAATACTAACTCGCCGTTCCTTGCCAGCTGACGCGGAACGTTTGACACATTGTATCCAGCTGCCAATACGCCCGAGACTATCTCCGAGACGCGAGCCTCCCCAGCCGCGTGTGAGTATTTTTGACTGCAGGCAGCCCTTCTTTTGCCAGGAGCATTTCACGATCTCTCCGCTACCTATTACGCTCCTGATTTCTTTTTTGAAGCAGCCAGTGTTGGAGCTTGACTCTTCCCCTCAACCTCCAGGTTTCCAAGACTGCTCTGTCCTGTTGGTATACTGCTTCCGTTGTTCATTGAAGCTCCACTCCACCACTACATTTCATTATCCTTTTTTTTGGATGACCTATATCACATGTTGGTAAAGAAGTATTTACCAGCCTTTGGGAAGTAGAGTGCTGTTAACTCTACGCCATTATTACATCGCCCCTGGGAGATTTTACTTGGTAAGTGGAATCATATTTATACCAGACATGCACTATGACTGAATGAGTTCGCCTCTAATAGGTTACATAATAAGGGCCTGATTGATATCTAATTCCCTTTCAGTTGCTGCTGCCCATGCATCACCTCTTGGAGTGACCTGTCATACCTACAAGGGGAAGAGTGGAGTGATCGGTGATTATTCTCTTCTCCTTATCTCCCCCTGAGCAGTGTTCTTAATTGAGAACGATTCATATCTCGTTAGGGAGCTGTTTTTGGGGAGTGTGGGGAAATTCTCTTCGTTCCCGTGGAACAAGACTTGTTCCAGGTTAGTGGGATTCTTGTGCGTTACACACACCATATAATACACCCCATATGCCTAGGTGTTGTCTTGTGCCATGCGATGTCAGTGTTGGAAAATAATCCACTATATCCTGCAGTTCCAAGTCTCATCAGCCTCTGTACTTATCCATTAACACATCACTTAGTCATGGAATGTAGACCAATATTCTGAACGTTTGCAGTGTGTCTGGGTCTTCACTCGATGTCGCTCATTGCGATCTGATCTGAAGTTTTATCTCTAACCAACACTGAAGAGTCTTGTTGAGTTGCATCAACACCTGTTCAGCAGCAGTGTTTAGAAATTTTCAATGCACCTTTGTGGTCTTCCGTAAAATCTTTTTTCTTTACCTCCGCCTCCACTCGCTGTTTGGCAGGGTATTGCATGGCATATCGGATTATTTTGGAGTGCAGAGCTTTTTAGTGTCCAGAAATCTCTGTCTGGCTTCCTATAAAGTGGCAGTAAAGTCAGGGTAGATGGCAATGTCTAAGCCCGGGTAGTGTAGGGTCCTCCTTCTCTCAAAACTCGTAGTACAGCATCCCTGTTGAGGTAACTGAGTATACAGGCAATGATGGAGGCAGTGACATGCCTGGCATAGACCACGGCACCAACGAACGGTGAGCGCACTCAACCTCAAACATGGCTGTAAAGTTGTCACAGCTAAACAGTTGCGACAGCATTGTTTTCAACAAACTGTTCAGTACTTAACCATGTGTGTTGACTCTGCCAAACCTAAAATTCTAATATTATTACTGTGGGATCGTGCCTCCAGATCTTCATTCTGGGGTGTCACAGCTGCCAGTGTCTGGTCCATCGCATGTCATGTCCACACAGCAGTTCAGTTGGATGGGTGGTCATAGGTGCCTCCAGGCCCGGTAGGCCCTATTCGGCCATGCTCCTCAGCCAGTCATGTGCAGGCCAAGGATCATTCTCGAGGGGCGCAGACACCCTCCTCGATATCACGCCCCATTCTTATGCCTGCATCAAATATCGGTGTTCAGGGCCGGAGAGGTAGAGGACCAAATCGGTTTGTGTTCCCCCGAGCCGGAGCGCTGCATGCAGTCTAGACCACTTCCCACTATAAGATGTTAATCTTAATAAAATTTGCGTCACTAAAACAAGCCCTCTTTTGATCAATGACTTTACTCAAGACACTACAGAAAGCAGTCTGGTGATGGCTAAGGAAGCATCAGAGAGAACAACCCAAATTACATAATAAGTTTATTCAAATGTTAGAATTCTTTTCAGGAACACGTCACAGAATCTATGGTCTGTCGTGCATACCAACATTTCTTCTCTTTCAGCAAAGATCACAGATCGGTATGAGGAAATAAAAGAACAAAAAATCTCTATTTGTTCATCGTAAAGTGAAAGTGCTCAAGTAAAGACTGGATACCAACGCACTCCAGCAAAGGTTTCACCCACGTCCGTGTGCATTGTCAAGAATGAATCATTATTTGCTTGCTTATTTTTAAAAACAGATCTAGCTAACAAATTATGGCTGCCATCCAAGGAAAGGTGTGTGATTAAGAGTTAATAAGTAATACTGCAAATCACATACTTCCTGGCACACCTTCTCACATGCTACCAAAACAGGTCTTTGAAAACTTCATCCAAATAATGCCTCAGCTTTGTCCGCATCTTTTCATTTAATTGCTAAATAGTTATCACCCTTCGTAGATCCATAATTGTTTTAGTAATGAAGATTTAAGTGAAATAGCTAATGGCCCTTCTCATATGACCGGGTCAGATAAACCTAACCAATTAGTACGGACATTTAAATATGTCAAACAAAATACTTCATTAATCAATTTCATGAAATCACTTCCAACTACATTCACTGAAACACTATGTAATCACTGCCAATGTCTGAACACGGAAAGGTAGTTGCTAGAGGTTTTAATTTAAAAAAATGATGGTCCAAAGAAATAGTGCCTAGGAGGTCTTTCCCAACGAAACTATTCATATAGTTTATTTGGCTGTGGCAGAAAGGTTAACAATACTGCTGGAATACAGACTGCTTCATTGCCATGACATTCAGAAACAAACAATTTAGATGGTGCCAGGAGCAACACTATTCATATGACGTGCACTTTAGGTCTCCAGCTTTAAACAAAGTATGAATGTCACTAACTTACAACATGGTGTTAATGAGTTCTATTAAAAATACTCAATACATTAAAATGTTACGGGAGCAAATTCAAAGCTTCACATTTGTAATCAAATTTTACTCGTGAAAATGAGTCTGCAAGGAGAGAAACAGGAGAATCTATCCCAAAGTGGTGCAGCTGTAGCAATACTTAGCAAAACTGTTGCTGAAAAAGATATCTGCAAAACTAGATTGGCAAACAAATTCCAATACAATCATACTTTAACAAAACCATTCAGTAAAATGATGCAGAGCTAAAAGGAGCTTAGTGGGTAAATGCACACAAGAAAATATTACTAAATATAAAGGAAACAAATGTTGCTAAGTTGTATCTGCACACACTTTCTAAAATACCTGTTAAGAAGAGTGTCTTAGGAAAGGTTTCCGTTAAATAATCACAGAAAAATGGGCTACAAAAAGATCTGACTCAGAAAAAAACTGCGATGAGTGAACAACTGGAACTTCCTCTCTAGTAAGGGGCTTGGGGGACTCACCGTTTTTTCACTCATTTGTACTTCTCCATCCTCCCTCATGGGTGAACTCCTACTTTATGGCCTCTAAATAGTAATGTAACTAGGATTACATCTGTTTTCTGTTGTCGGCTCAACTCACAGTAACGTCAGCCTTTCATGTATACTCTTTGCAGCCTTGAAACAGTCTTGTAGGCGAAACACATGTCGGCTGCATGTTTGGAAGATTTATTGTGTGTAACACGAAGGTAACTTGGAGGAAAATAAAAGTCACAAATACCTTTAAGAAAACACTTTATTGACTTTTACTGTTGACACGTCATTGTCTTAAGAAACTTGTCAGGACTTTTTTGTGTGCTTCGGTACCGTCATCTCAAATTTACCGTGCTGGGACGCGGCTCCAGGACGGAGCATACACCTATGGTGGTAGGGTGTGGGTACCAGGTGAGCACCACAACTGGGACAGTCTTTGCCCTGATCTACTTCCTCCCACTCGGACCACGTGCTCGATGTGCCAACCCTATAGCATAGCCATTATTTTTGTTTTGTGCTTCTTTTTAAAGCAGTCAGGTGGAAACAGAAAACGTCATAAACTCGCATCTGTAACTGTCTCGTAGTCTCATTCCAATTAGCCTGTTTCCATTACCAATCCTTGAGCAAGAGGCCGATTCTGGCATGTTTAGAGATAACGAGATGAGGGAACGTCTGAAATATTTCTTGTAAATTGACCTGGGCCCTGTGTGTGATGCTCATTTTTGTGCTTAAGATAATCACTGAAAGCAGCATTTAGTTCAAAAGGTAGAGTTCTGGAGATGCAGCCTTCTAACACAAACTTTCAACATCTCCTGCTGCTACCACAAACAGGATTGTTAAGAGTGTCCCTCCAGCGATGCATAACTGAGCGAACCAAGCCTTTTATTTAGTTTTATCCAGATGTGTCAGGCTTTACTGTAAACAAAATTAATGTGAATAATAAAGAATTTTGAAATAGGAGTTGAAAGAGGATGCTCCTTATGCGGCATAACCATGCTATAGCAATACCCACAACTTTTCTAGTCAGCACAAGGAATGACGCACAAGTTACTAACTTGTGTAACGATATATCTGTAAGAGACAGTAGTTAGTGACAGATTCCTTACCTTAGAATATCCCCAGGCGTCAGGCTGGATCCGGAAAGTTTTTGCGTAGCAGTACCCTTGCGCGTCGGTAGGCGGCGTCGTGCGGCTCCGCGTCCGTCGTCGGCGTCGTGATCGCCGGGATGACGTCGCGGGCAGTACTTAGACGCCGCCCCTGCGCGCTGACGTTAGTTCTGTACACGACTTTCCGCGCCAGGAACGCAGAGCCATGCAAGAAGCTGACATAGGTGTCTGAAAAATACTAGGGCCCTGAAAGGGATGTCCTTAACCCTAGAAATCAGTTCGCAGAATGGGGAGGATGGGTGGGCGGTAAGGAATCTGTCACTAACTACTGTCTCTTACAGATATATCGTTACACAAGTTAGTAACTTGTGCATCTGAAAGAGACACGTTAGTGACAGATTCCTTACCTTAGAATAGATACCCCAGCAATACCAACCCCGGTGGTGGGTCTGCGAACAAAGATCAGACAAGGAAGTCCCGGAGGACAGAACGGCCAAAGAAGCCGTCCCTCCGGACCCGACTGTCAAGGCAGTAATGCTTGGTAAACGTGTGCAGCGAGGCCCACGTAGCTGCCTGACAGATATCCTGCAGCGGAACACCGCGGCCTAAAGCCGTGGTAGCAGCCGTTGCCCTGGTGGAATGGGCACGCAGCCCAACAGGAGGCTCCTTCTTAGCCAAAGAATAGCAGGCTTTGATACACAAGGTTACCCAGCGGGAGATGGTTCTCTTGTGCACCGCCCGACCTTTTTGGCGCCCACGTAGCCAACAAAGAGCTGGTCATCCACCCGGAAGTGTTGTGTGCGGTTGATATAAAAGGAAAGCGCACGTTTTGGGTCCAGACGGTGGAGCCTCTCTTCCTCTCTGGAAGGATGCGGAGGCGGAAAGAAGGTGGGCAAAGTGATGGTCTGCCCAATGTGGAAGGCAGTAACCACCTTTGGCAAGAAGGACGGACGCGTTTTAAGAACAACCTTGTCTGGATGGACAGACAGAAAGGGAGGTTTGCATGATAGAGCCTGGAGCTAACTCACCCGCCGAGCGGAGGTGATGGCCACCAGAAAGGCTGTCTTCAGAGTCAGAAGACGAAGAGGACAGTTATGTAGAGGCTCAAAGTGAGCGCACATAAGAAAGGTAAGAACCAAGTTCAAGTCCCACTGAGGCATCACAAACGGAACATGAGGGAAGAGGTGTGTAATGCCTTTTAGAAACCTGTTAACAACAGGGGACTTGAAAAGGGAGGGCTGATCAGGAAGCCTGAGGAAGGCCGAGATGGCACAAAGATAGCCCTTGATGGTACCCAGGGCAGAACCCTGTTGGGCCAGGGAAAGAAGGAACAGAAGAACCTCAGAAAGAGGGGCAGAAAGGGGATTCACAGCCTTTGCTGTGCACCATGCCACAAACTTGTTCCACCTGCAGGCGTATACCACCTTAGTGGAGGGACGCCTGGCTGCCAGAATCACATCACAAACTTCGGGAGGCAAGTCGAAAGGAATCAACTGCCGCCGCTCAATCTCCACGCAAGCAGGTGGAGGCTGGACAGGTTCGGGTGGAGGACCGTCCCCTGCTGCTGCGACAGAAGATCCTCCCTTAGAGGCAGACGGATCGGGGGATCGACGCTCATACTGAGTAGCTCGGGATACCAAACTCTTCGAGCCCAGTCCGGAGCCACAAGGATGACTTGGGCCCGGTCGCGCCGAATCTTCTTCAACACTCTGGGTAGAAGTGGTATAGGCGGAAAAGCGTACAACAGACCGCAACTCCACTCGCGACGAAAAGCGTCGCCAAGCGAGTGCTGCCTTGGAAATTCCAACGCGCAGAACTGATGACATTGCGCGTTCTCTTCGGTGGCGAATAGATCTAACCAAGGCTCTCCCCACTGTAGAAAGAGTCCTTGCGCCACTTCCGAGTGAAGACGCCATTCGTGATCCATCATGCACCTGCGGCTGAGTTCGTCCGCCCTGGCGTTCAGGGAACCTACCAGGTGTTGAACCATCAGGAAAATGCCCTGATGTTCCAGCCATGTCCAGAGGCGCAGAGCCTCCTGACATAGGGTCCACGACCCCACCCTGCCTTGCTTGTTGCAGTACCACATGGCGGTGGTGTTGTCTGTGAACACCTGCACTACCTTCCCTTTGACAGAGAGAAGGAATGCCTTGAGTGCAAGTCGGATCGCCCGGAGCTCCAGAAGGTTGATATGGAGCCGGGACTCCGTCGGAGACCAGAGGCCTCTGATCTCCGCCTCTCCCATGTGACCGCCCCATCCCAGAAGGGACGCGTCCGTCACAACTGTGTGCTCTGGCTGGGGAAGGGAGAGTGATCTGCCCATGACCCATTGCCGGTTCGAGAGCCACCACTGCAACTGTCTTGCAGTCCCCTCCGAGATCTGAACGTGATCGGACAGGTTGCCCTGGTGCTGCGCCCACTGGAACTTCAGGTCCCACTGCAGAGCCCGCATATGCCATCTGGCATGATCTACCAGCAGGATGCAGGAGGCCATGAGGCCCAGCAGCCTCAGGGTCATCCGTACCGAAACCCAGGATAAAGGCTGAAAGATCGGAATCATAGCCTGAATATCCCGGACTCGACGTTCGGGAGGATAGGCCCGAAACTGCGTCGTGTCCAGAACTGCTCCGATGAAAAGGAGCTGTGGAGAAGGAATCAGATGCGACTTCGGCACATTGATGGAGAACCCCAGCGAGTGTAGGAGTTCGGCCGTAGTCTGGAGGTGGGAGACGACTGCCTGGGACGAGCCCGCCTTCAGCAGCCAGTCGTCGAGGTAGGGGAAGACTGGAACCCCTGCCCGGCGCAGATGAGCTGCGACCACCGCCATCACTTTCGTGAACACCCGAGGGGCACTTGTAAGGCCAAAGGGTAGCACGGTAATCTGAAAATGCTCGAGGCCTACCATGAACCGAAGGTAACGCCGGTGGGCCGGCAGGACGGGGATGTGAAAATAAGCGTCCTGCAAGTCCAACGCTACCAACCAGTCTCCAGGGTCGAGGGCAGTCAAGACCTGAGCTAGGGTGAGCATCTTGAACTTCTCCTTCCGGAGGAAGCGATTGACGTTCCGGAGGTCCAAGATAGGACGCATGTCCTCCTTGTCCTTTTTGGGCACCAGAAAGTAGTGGGAGTAGCAACCACGTCCTACTTCTGGGGTCGGAACATGCTCGATGGCCCTCTTGGCCAAGAGGGCCGTGACTTCCTTCTGCAGAAGCACCAAGTGATCCCCTGACATGCGGTGGAATTGAGGTGGCATGGCTGGGGGGGTGGTCTCAAAGGGGAGGGAGTAGCCCCTTCGGACAATGTCCAAGACCCACCTGTCCGAGGTGATGGCACGCCAGTGGTGAAGGTGATAGCGGACCCTGCCCCCTACTGGCGTGCTGTGCACCTGAAAGGAGGGACTAGGAGGGCTTGGAGGCCGCGGACGGGGCGGAGGTGGTGGCCTGACCCGCACGCTGGTTGCCCGAACCGCCACGGCGGTAGAGCCACGTCCCCGGCCACGCGAAGACGCTTGCTGCGCGGGCCGGTGGCTGGGCTGCGGACGTGACTGGGCGCCCCTTCCGTGGCCACGAAAGGGGCGAAAAGCAGAGGTTAGCGGAGGGCGCACAACAGAAAGGCCCAGGGACTTGGCAGTAGCCCGTGAGTCCTTAAAACACTCCAGCGCATGGTCTGCTTTGGAACCAAAAAGACCGACTCCATCAAAGGGCATGTCCATAAGTGTATTCTGGACATCACCCGAGAAACCAGTTGTTCTCAGCCAGGCGTGGCGACGCAGCGCCACCGTCGTTGCAAGCGATCTGCCCAGCGTGTCGGCGGTATCAAGGCCACATCGTATGGTGTACTTTGCCGCATCCCTACCTTCCGCAATGGTGCGGGTAAGCAGTGTCTGGACCTCCTCAGAATACTGGGGCAAAACAGCCGCCACCGAATCCCACAGGGAGTGGGTATATCGGCCCAAAAGGCAAGCGGTGTTGACGGACCACAAGCCAGCACTGGAGGAAGAAAAAGCCTTCTTCCCAAATTGGTCCAGGCGTTTGGATTCCCTATCCGGAGGGGCGGTAGGGAAGGCGGTTTGGGAGGCAGAGGCTTGGACAACCAAGCTCTCGGGGGTGGGATGTTGAGAGAGAAACAAGGGGTCGCCCGGAGCAGGGCGATGGCGTCGGGCCACGTTCCTATCCACAGGAGCCCCTGTGGTGGGCTTGGACCAGGTGACCAAAAGAACGTCAGATAGTGCATCATTAAACGGCAGCACAGTCTCCGAAGAGGAAGCTGCCGGCTGAAGCACTTCGGTCAGGAGATTAGACCGGACAGCCACAGTAGGCAATTGGAGGTGTAAGGCTCCAGCTGCTCTACGCAACACCGTTGCGAAATTTGCTCCCTCCTCCGTAGCCACTGGAGGAGATAGCATGCCAGTGTCAGGGGAAGTGTCTAGACCACTGGCATCCCCAAGTTCCTCTGCCCAGTCCTGATCATACTCACACTGCTGTGTGAGAGGGTCTTCCGACCCCTCCCAGCTCTCCTGGTCCTCCTCCGGTTCAAAATATGGAGGAGGAGGGACATCTGGGACCCAAGGTCTCATCGGCGCCGGAGCCAGCGTCGAACGACGTCGGTCCGGCTCCATGTCCGGAACCGGAGAGAACCGGGGAACGACGCCGCCCGGAGCACCGGGCGGCGTCAGGAACGGCACCGGGGACATCTGCGCCGGCGGAGGCGTGGTTAGGTCAACCGGCGTCGATCGGGGTTGCGGTACCACCGGAGCCGGGATCGAGGCCGGGGCCGAAGCCGAGGCCGGGTTCAGGGCTGGCGGGACAGGCGATGCCGGGACCGGAGTCGTCGGCGACGCCGGAGCAACCCCATCAGGGCCCGCGGGGCCCGAAGGCGCACCGGAGGGACCTTGAGGCCCGAAGAGGCGGGCCATGGCCGACAGGAATTCCTTTATTTCGGCCGGAGTCTCCCCCGAACACGGAAAAGACGGGTAATGCGGGGGTGGCTCCACAGGCACGTCCGGGGCCGCGGGGACGGTGCCGACAGGGGCCTCAGCCGAGTCGCGAGACCGGCGAGGCGAAGTCTTAGAGCGATGATGCTTCTTAGACTTTTTGTGCTTCGACTTACCCGAGGAGCGCGAAGACTTGGACTCCGACTACCGGCGGGGGCTCCGCGACCGGCCTCTCGACCTCTCACGGGACCGGGGCTTGGTGCGGCGCGGAGCCGACTGCCGGACCTCGAGGAGCTTTCGAGACCGCTCTCGCAAAGCCTTCGGGTGGAGTTTCCGGCAGTCAGGGCACGACTTCGTGTCGTGGTCTCGGCCGAGACAGTAGAGACACTAAGTGCGGGTCTGTGATCGACATCATTTGACCACAGACGTCGCATGGCTTGAAGCCGGGCATCCCTACTGACACCTAGAGTCGATGAAGACTCGAAAAGAAACAGTGAAAAATTCACCAAAAATTTAGTCAAAAATTGACTAGGGCACTGCTCTTCCCGGATCTGCGCTTACTGGCGCGGAAAAAGAAGAACTAACGTCAGCGCGCAGGGGCGGCGTCTAAGTACTGCCCGCGACGTCATCCCGGCGATCACGACGCCGACGACGGACGCGGAGCTGCACGACGCCGCCTACCGACGCGCAAGGGTACTGCTAGGCAAAAACTTTCCGGATCCAGCCTGACGCCTGTGGATATTCTAAGGTAAGGAATCTGTCACTAACGTGTCTCTTTCAGATTTGTCCTGCAGGTGGGAAAAAAGGAACAGTAAACTTCCAAGTTGGACCATCTCAATGTCTGTTCAGCACAGTAAACCCTCCTGGAGGACAGAGCTAGGCTTTGTACTCGAGTCGCTATTTTCAGCTTTCTAGGGGGATCAACTCGCTGCTGGGTAACCCTAAAAAAATATATCTTAAGGGTTATAGACTTTGGCTTCCTTTCAAATTGTGAAATCACAGAAATGGAACACCAGGCCTTGCACTCCCTCTGCGACTAAGCTGCCTGGTAGGGAAGCACTTTCATTTCTAAGAAAGATGGTTCATATTTAATTAAGCATTTGCAGATGAAACACAGGCACCAGAATTTAATTATGATTCCACCTGAAGCTAATAAGGAGTAGATTGATCAGTCGACACAGTCTCCTGCCTGGAGACCAAAGAACAAGTGAACAGCAGCATTTTGTGCTAACCTTAATGTACATCAGCGTTTTTTTAGTGACACAACCACAAACCGATAACAGTCTTGATGGGCCTCAGTAAACTGGCTCTTGATTCTCATTGCACCGTGCGCACCAGGTCAAGGCATATGCACAAAAAAGTAATCAGTAGAGAGCTTGAATTACTCTCAACCACTGGTATTATTTTCTGGACCACTTTCCAGTCTATTTTTATTTTGCCCATTGTGCTACTGAAGACAGGCGATACAAAAGGGGATGATGGACGGAACGTTTGAGCCAATCAAACACTCACCCCCAGTCAACTGATCTGGGTTTAATCCATCATCATTCTTTAGCTCACTCCACCACCCCAGTTCAGACATGGCCATATGCAAATCAGTCTGACCCTGTGCCTCATGGGAACAGTCCAGCCCGAACTCAAATGTTCCGTCCATCATGCCAGAAACCGGTCCTAGGATGCTTGTTTCCGGTCCAGGGAAGACATGGCTTGGCAGTTCGGGCTGGACTGTTCCCATGAGGCACAGGGTCAGACTGATTTGCATATGGCCATGTCTGAACTGGGGTGGTGGAGTGAGCTAAAGAATGATGATGGATTAAACCCAGATCAGTTGACTGGGGGTGAGTGTTTGATTGGCTCAAATGCTCCGTCCATCATCCCCTTTTGTATCGCTTTGTTCGCCCTAAGTTGGCGGGGGTATGCCCAGACGTGGGTCCCTTGCTCACTTTGCCACTGGATTCAAGCAAGCCTGGCTGATGACGGCTGGAATGCCAGAAACCGGTCCTAGGATGCTTGTTTCCGGTCCAGGGAAGACATGGCTTGGCAGTTCGGGCTGGACTGTTCCCATGAGGCACAGGGTCAGACTGATTTGCATATGGCCATGTCTGAACTGGGGTGGTGGAGTGAGCTAAAGAATGATGATGGATTAAACCCAGATCAGTTGACTGGGGGTGAGTGTTTGATTGGCTCAAACGTTCCGTCCATCATCCCCTTTTGTATCGCTTTGTTCGCCCTAAGTTGGCGGAGGTATGCCCAGACGTGGGTCCCTTGCTCACTTTGCCACTGGATTCAAGCAAGCCTGGCTGATGACGGCTGGAATGCCAGAAACCGGTCCTAGGATGCTTGTTTCCGGTCCAGGGAAGACATGGCTTGGCAGTTCGGGCTGGACTGTTCCCATGAGGCACAGGGTCAGACTGATTTGCATATGGCCATGTCTGAACTGGGGTGGTGGAGTGAGCTAAAGAATGATGATGGATTAAACCCAGATCAGTTGACTGGGGGTGAGTGTTTGATTGGCTCAAATGTTCCGTCCATCATCCCCTTTTGTATCACTGAAGACAGGCGGCACACTAGCAAATGAGCCTTTATCCCGCTCCAGTAACAACAGTCCAGGTTAGATGGCCAGACCACATCCCCTCTGAACGTAAACACAAGCAACACCAACCTAGTTTTGTCCATGTGTGGCCTCGTCAGTAAAGTGAAGTGAAACATTATTCCTATAGCACAGTGAGGACAGGACCCACGTCTACGCATACCCATCACACTTGGGGCGTCTCACTGAAGAAAATGAAAATATGTTTGGAACGCTAGAAATAATCTTGACTACTATTACTCTGAGCTGCATTGTACCCCATTGTTTCCTCAGTGGAAAGCAAGTGGACGACCAAATAGGACAGGTAAAGAATTTGTAGCTTTTGTTGCTAGAGAATTTGCCCTTGCTACTAGACTGAAAGGCATGGAAGTCCTGAGAAGAGAGCAGCTAACAGAAGGCATGAACCGCAATACTGCTAAGAGTCTCATTTCATTGACTCCATCTTGCAATGCGTTTGAACATTTCAAATGATTGCTAGAAATCTACTTCATACACCTCAGTGCATTGGTAGAACATTCTAACCATGCATGTGTCCTTATATCCATGGCCAAGGTCACATTGTCTGACAGATCACAGGGCAAAATGTTTATTAAAAGCAGACAGCACGTCTTCTGCCTTCATCTGCTTGTCCCACAAGTATACCATTTCTAAAGAGGCTTTCCAGAGTATATTAGTTAAGTAAAGGACCAAGACAAATTCTTTCTAGAGTGGCTTTCCAAATATATCCATAAACCTGACATTCTAGGCAAGAAGAGTGGCTGAAGAAGTGGTGGACACTGCTTCCCCAAATCTTGCTATATTCAATCTCGAGAGCTGTAATGCAGTCTCGTTATGTAAAAACAGTACAATTTAAAAAGTAAAGACATCAAAAAGAGAAACAAATGATTGAACTTAAATAACTGATTTAGAACACACAAGTGACAGATTTATAGTCTTAACATTCATTTAGAAACTGTTCCTGAAACAGTCATCTGATCTTTTTGAAATGATGCAAGGAAGGAGCAATTCTCAGTGAAACTATTCCACAACCTAGGCCATGACTGAAAAGTCCTGATTCAAAGTACAAGAACTTGTTATTTGACAAATACTGAGCTGGATCAGAATATTTCTTTGAGTCCTACATGCGCTTCCTGACAGTCCAACGTAATCTGAATGTAATCCATGAACTACAACTAATTCAAAGGTCAGAGTACAGGACTGATGTGCTAGAACGTCCCAGATTCATTTTAAGAACAGAAGAAAAGTGCAGCATAGACCAGAGGAGAGAGCATACACTTTTGGGTAAACCAATTAACATGGAATTCCTGCCATCGATATTGGATAACATGAGAAGCTATAACACTGTCCTGAAAGATCAAGGAGGAAAAAGTGTTTAAATTGCCTAAAAAGGGAGAGTTGAGCGTTCCCGGACTACAATCTTAGCACTTCTGCCTAAGTGAGACCATGAGTATATCCTGGAAAGGAAGATGCAAACTTCTTCAGGACCTCTCCGCTGCCATACGAGATGACAAAATAGAAGACCTGTCTCATGGTCCACCATGTTAAAAGCAACTAAAAGATCCAGTAGCCGAAGCAAACTAATGCCTCTGCCAACACATGACTGATGTAGGTTATCTAACACCTCGAGTATAATCATCTCAGTGCTATATCAAAGATTAAGGTGAGACTGAAAAGATCTCAACAGGTTGTAGTGCTCAATGAGGCCTTGTAGCTATTATTCAAGCACCATTTAATATGTTTTAGTGTTGAAGGCATGTAATAGGTGGCAAACTGGTAAGAATGCAACTGCCATCTTTTGTGTTTAATAGCTGCTAGAGAGTGCCCCATGCAGTGCAGAGAAGTATTAAGGAAATGATAAAAAATGAGCGAATGGCCCTAAAAGAGCCTTTTTATAAATTCAATAGAAGTAGCATCAAGATATGTAGTACGTTTAAGGGCCTTTAGTTACGAACGGAGGCTACTTCAGAGAACTCAGTCGAAGACAGGATTACCTGGTAAATGGACAGTGGCAGAGGAAGAATTCACGTTTTATTTAGCCTTGAATGATGCTCACTCTGGTTAATTATTGCAGTCAAGTGGAGAAGAGGAGGTAGTAGGTGGGATTTTGCGTTGATGTACTACTATCATAATGGACCTTGCAGTGATCCAGCAAGCTAGCAATCAATTACAGAATATACAAGTATTCGTAAAAACGCATTTTCCAGTTTCGAAATGTATTGTTATTTAATGATTGAGAATAGCAAAGGAAATGTTTCCTACCAAGGGAAATTTCACCTGCATTACAGTAGAAAGCACCACAGCCTTCTTTAGGATGGAGTATTTGAGCACATACTTTCCAAACAGGTGACTTGCATGTGCGATCGATAATTAGAGACATCGGGGGCAGAACAGGCCCTTCTATGAAGTCATTTCCAACAGCTGCAAAATGACAATTTCCAGGAATAGGCCTATCTCTAGTTGTTTCAGCAGAGAGTGAAGGATCTTTTTGTGTAGCAAGGCAAGTGGAGGACTGACATAAAGCTGATCTCTTAATATCCAATCCCCATCTAAGACTGACTAATATGGATATTTGGAATAAAGGTTTTAAGACATAACCCCTTACCTCAAAGAAAGAAAAAATAGAGCTCAATTTAACTAAGATGGCTGTGTGTATTTAACACACCATCTGCTCTGATGTTTTGAATTGGTGAGTTCGGGAACTGACGCTCTGAGTACAAATCAAGTTGTTTGCATTAACCTGGTCTCACACCCCATCCTCATCAGGTGCTTGCACGAGATTGGCAACCAAGGACCTGCCCTCTGCTGGATCTGCTCCTTCTTGATAGACCATAAGCTGCTAGCCTGGCACCTTACTCCTCGGAAGCCTGCAAACTCATCTGCGCAGTGCCTCAAGGTTTATTGTTCAGTCACACCCTCTTCAACACATACATGGGCCCCTCTTGACAACATCATCCACGCACACATCAACATCCTTTACTACACAGAAGACAGAAAACTCATACTTTCCTTCTCAGACCAGATCCCCAATACAAGAAACAAGTTCACCACCTGCATGACCGAAATCGCTAACTAAATGAAGGACAACTGTCCCAAGCTCAACACTGACAAGACAGAAGTTGTGATCTTTAGCAAGAACACCTCACTATGGGACTCCAACTGGTGGTGGGCCGAACTCGGACCCACACAAAGGAACCTATGAATAATCATCAACAGCAAACTGGGCACGACCACACAAGTCAACGCAGTCACTACATCATGCTTCCACACCCTGAAGATGCTGAGGAAGATCTTCAAATGGCTCCCAAGTAACACTTGAAAAACTGTCCCTCACACCCTAGTCCCTAGCAAGTTGGACTACGGGAACCCCCTGTACGCCAGTATTAACAAGCAACTCACAAGAAGACTACAAACCATCCAAAACTGGGCAGCCAGATTCATTCTCAGTCTACCACACAGAACGCACATCACACACCACACCTGAGGGAGCTCCACTAGCCTCAGATACATAAGCACACTCATTTAACACTCTTCACATGCACCATCAAGGCACTAAACAACTTCGGCCCAATCTTTCTGAACAGTTGCATCTCCGTCCACCAGCCATCCAGACGCCTGCTTCGCAGGACTCCTACTCGCACACATCCAATGTACACATAGAACCAAATCAGGAGGACAGGCTTTCTCATGCATCGCTCCTAAAGACTAACGGCGTCCTACCCCAGATAAGAGGCGCCCCCTCTCTTACTGAATTCTGCAATAAGTTGATTACCCAACCAACCATTGGCAGGGATGGGAGACACACCAGCTCAGTGACAGGATACACATGCGGTTGACAGTGGGCTTTACAAATACACATAATATAAATTTTTACATAGTTTTGCTGCAGTACACTATTCACTGTTAGGGAAACTGCAATGACGATGGACACAATTACTGGTGGGCACAAAGTAGGGTCTCCCAATTAGAAGAATGAAATCTCATCACTAGACGATGAGGAAAGTTTCCCATAGGAAAAAAGAAAACATGCGGATAAATGGCAAAAAGCATAACAAGCAAATACACATCTCAATTAAACAACAACAATGGTGAAGCAAACTTACCTGAACAGCCCATGGGATGTCAGCTGGTGCTGCAGCACCTACAAGCAATGGGCTTCCAGTATCGTGCTAGAATAAAAGACCCCAAATAGCTACTTTTAAAATCCGAGCGATCCACATTTAAAAAAAAAAAAAGACAATAACATTTGCTGTCATCTAGAATTCAATGAAATAACTGTGTATAAATTCCACTCTGGCTCAAAGAAAGACAAAGAATTCAAAAGTGAACATGTTCTGTTTAGCCTGATTTGGTGTCCGACATGACAACAGTTGCTTTTAGATTGTATTTTCGTTTACAATATGTAAATGACGTATTACATATGCAACACCATAACTATGAAACGCGTTCTTTGTTCTATGTGCAAGCACTTATTGCCGGGTATGTCTCTCCCTGATCTGTGCTTCAATGCCTGCTGGGGGCAGGTCTACCTCAATTAAGAAAAATAAACACGTAGCAATGGCAGATTGTTCGTTTTTATACACCAGTGAGGGTGAGTGTACCCGTTGGCTACAAATGTGTGGGATCTGTGTCCAGAAATAGGAAGGTCCACTCAATCACCTTCATTTAATTGTATGGAATTTCTCAGGTACGCTTTTGCCTTTCAAGGGGAGGGCCAATGTCCAGATTATCAATCCGGTGTATTCGCAGGCAACAGAGGGTGGACATTATTGGTTCTACAAGTTATGAGGTGGTGAACTATATAAAACCTTTTTCCAGAACCTATACAAAGGGCCTTGTGTGAGTGTCAGACTAAAGCTGGTGTGAGTGTCCAAGAGTTTCTTCCTGGGCAGTGTGCCCAGGAAGCGGTGGGACCACCATGGCCAGGGTTTGCAAGCAATCGCTGTGGAATGGAAGAGTGCTCTTTCTGAAGCTTAGATAAAGCTTAGAACATGAGGCCTAATGACAGTGCTTCGATGCGCAGAACAGGAATGAAATGGAGAGCCTGGCTTCTTGACGACAAGGCGGCAAAGAGTAAAAGTGAAGTGCAAAAGAGTGTAGAAGGCACCAGTATGGAGCATACATATGATTGCAACTCTTTTTTCATATTGTGCGCTTCAAAACATAACACAGAATGTGTCACAATTAATATCAGTGACCACACTGCATTTATTTAATGTAAGAAAGTGTAAAGTAAAAGTATGTTTTCTTACAAATCTGGGAGGAGGCACAACCAGATTAAGACTGCTGAGGGAAACATCATGTCCATTCTGGGCACAGGCCACGAGTCGTAACGCAACATAAAACTCCTAGGGAAGAAGCAGAGGAAATAAACATTAGGTGAAGGCACTTCATTCAAGCACAATGAACACATTCCACCAGTAAAAGCTGCCAGACTGAACACCAGTTTTAGAAAGGGGTGGGTTGATTAGAGCGAGATACTGTGAAATAATGTGTCCTGGCAGAACATTTGGTAAAAATCAAATGGCGCTGAGAGGCTGCACACCTCAGACTCACTTTCAAGCAGGATGAATAATCTAACTGAGAGGAGTGACAAACATAATTCAAGAGAATATATCCAGACTGGAGAACGACTGTCACAAGCAGCCACCATTGCTTTCTTAGAACAGGAATAACACCCTGATAAAGGGTACAGCGGCAGGGCCACTTCACTCCCCGCCGCCCCTCCTCCGCCTGGATGTCGGTCCTCAGGATGTACCCTTAACAATAATGCTACCAAATCTATGTTCCAATAGTTTAACAGCAGATTTACCCATCAACTAAGAAGGGATTTTACTGTAGAACTCTGCTGCGGAGTCCTCTGTGTATCTGGGAGCCTTGTAGAGTGCTGTGTCGTCTTTCAAGTACTTCAGGTAGCTATAGTTTGAGGAAAGGTCCACTTTGATCTGTTACGAGAGTCTGCTCTTTCGGCAGCACCAGTCCGATGTTCTTTAATCGTGACCTCCTTACTGTAGGAGGTCAGTTGCAGCCACATTTGAAAAGTTCTCTTTTCAGTTACTTTCTGAGCCGCAGGTAGGTTTATTCAGTTTTAAGATTTCATAAGCTGGTATCCTGGGCTCCTGGAGGTCTGCCACCATGTGTCAGCTGTTTGAAGAACCGTTGGGCCATGTGGTGTACAGTTAATGAGTGAAGGAGGGGGTAGTGAGGGGGTAATGAGGGACTTGTGGCAAAGCATCGGAGTGGCCCAGGAGGGAGCAGCTGATAACACTTGCTTTAAGAAATGATTAATCTGGTGATATTTTCCTTAAAATCAGTGTTCCTCTTAGCAGTACAATAGGTTACACAATGGGTGGACATGTTTACATTCTTTGTCCAACAGCTAACAAACCTATCTACAAAACAAAACAGGTTTTTTCTTTTTACGAGTACTGCAGAAGAAGGGGTGTTGAGTGAGAGCAGATATAGTATCACATGTGATGTGTACAGTACCGAAGGTTCCATAACCAACATTTAAAAAAGTTGCAGATGATACAAAATGCAGCTGCAAGAATCCTATTGGATGTGCCCAAATATCAATCAGTTTCCAAAGAAATTCGGAAGCTGCACTGGCTTCCGGTGGCAAGTCGTATCAAGTTTAAGACCTTGTGCTTGGCCTACAAAGCTCTTAATAATACAGGACCCAGCTTCCTAAAAAACTCAAGTGGTATCATCCTAGTAGACTGCTTCGGTCACCGAAGCCAAGTACATGACCTTTCCCAGATTCGGTACATCAAACTGGGGTGGTCGAAGCCGAGTTACGGGAACTGCAAACCTTTGGAATACTCTCCTGTTGCACATCAGATCCTCGTACTTCTTATCTTCTTTCAGGAAGAGCCTTAAAACCTGGCTTTTTCAGACCTAGACCATGATTCAGTTGTGTTGTGCTTTGAGCCTCGGGCCAAGACATCCCAGGGTATTCGCACGCTAAACAAGTTTAAATAACACAACATAACAAGTGCTACATTGAGGTGTAACAGGGACAGTCTGATAGCCAAGATAGTGGATAATTGGGAGACACCACATGAGACAGGGATTGGGGGTGGAGGGTCTGGAGTAACTAATCTGGAACATTTGGGATCTGTTCTGCTTCTTTGACTCAAACCATTGCAGGGTAATGCCATCAAAGCCCATTTGTGATGAGAGGGTGCTAATAAGGTTTCAATAGTTGACAGAGTGGTCAGGTAGGACTAGGAGCAAAGGTCACCATTGCTGTCCATAAGTTGGGCAGCATTGATCACTTTGGTCTGAACCCAAACTAGTAGTTTTCAAAAACAGTGTTGCTTTTTCACTTATAGAGTTGGGTAGCAAATCTTACTCCATGATATTCCCCAAATATGGCAAATGGGTCCTTGGATGGTAATTTATGAGGTCACTGAGCCCAGGTTGGGCTTGGTCAGGAGAGTTAGAGTAGGTGCTGTCTTTTTGGAATATGAGAAGAATCCCGAGGTAAATAATGAATCAACTAAGCTAGTTAAAGGAATTGGGGCTTCACCTACCTGCACCCCACCTTCATTGTGTTCACAGCAGCACACAGCCTTTCCAAGTGCACACCAGGAGTTGACCGCAGGCCCAGTGGCAAAAATCCCACATCTCACCACCACCCTGACTTTGGCCAAAAGTAGCTAGCTCGGAGTGCCAGACATGTACCAGCCTCTGAAACCACTGGACCAGCCACTGGAGCCTAATCAAAACTCTGAATGATTAAAAAACACTGCAAAACAAGCACTCTTTAGTTTGCCAACTGGAACACTTGTGGTTTTACACACAGAGGCAACCCGGTTATGAATAAATCAGCAATATTAATTAGCAGCTCATTTCGGTCTCAGAAAAACATGGTTCATATCTTAATTTAGCCCCACAAAGGGAGGATGAAGATTGCTTTATTTAGCATTTTAGGCTGGGCTCCTACAAGTTCGCTCTTGCTAGCCGAGGCTGCCAAGCTAAATTGGGAGATATTCTTAAGTCCTTTCACTGTTTAGGAAATAAATGGAGACAATCCTTTCCACTCCTAGTCCAGAGCCATCCCTGTAATCAAAACGCACACATGTCTTTTTGTTGGCCAAGTGTCCCTGTTTTGAAGATAGAATCAGGAAAATTGATCCCATCACAAACTTGACAAAGCAACATATAAGATCGAGCTGAAGTCCTATTTTTTCACCGATTCAGCAAACAAACAGTCTCTCCCACAGCACAGTGTAAGAAACACTAAAGATTGGTGTTCTGGAAAGGTCATTGTTGCAGTTTAGTTGATTCTTGAAATCGAATGGTGCTATTTAGAGGTCTGGCTCAGCATGATCTAGCACCTCGTGGGTGACAGTTGTATATTCTCACTTGGAACGTGAATGGCTTGCTTGACAAAACTAAAAGGGGATCTGTCCACAGAGCAGCTTTACTCCGACATCCTCTTTCTACAAGCAACCTGTCTCGTTGGTAACAAATGTCCCTTTTCGGCCAGGTAGGGCTTCACGCAGGTATTCCACCCGTGTTTTACTGGGAGGGGGGGGGGGGGACCTAGAGGCTCAGTCATTTTAATTTGCAACTAGTTGCCCCTAAAAATTACACAGGTATGATGGGATCAGGGGAGATATGTAGCTGATACCGCGTTGCTACAATGAAAGCCACTGTCATTGATTAGTGTATATATGCTCCTCCCCATAGATGGTGGCTTTTCTGGAGTCTGTGGGTCGGCTAGTCGCACAACTTCCCCCAGAGCCTAGGGACCTGGGGAGAGACCGGACGGGCGTTATTGATTGAAGCAGAGATGAGATTCTCCAGCGCAGCCCTTCTATACTTGCAAAGTTTCACATTTTGCTCCAGAGCTCATAAATCATTCTCCAGACTCAACCACTTCTTGATGCCAAATTCTAAGCTACATGGGGTTGCTGATGCACGAATACTAGCACACGGACTTTCACTGGTAGAATTCAAGATCTGATTGGGTCTGAGCGCCTAGTGGTTGAACGATAAGGAATGTACAACACATAGGGGATCCAATTATTACATACTTCGAGGCCAACAGGGGATATGAAGACACCCAAAGTTACTTTGGGAGGCCTTCAAGGCCACTATAAGAGGAGATATTATTACCCATCAGTCAGGAAGAATGCGCACAAAGCAACAAAAGGGTTCAGGTCTGGAGGCTTGACTTCTTTATGCTGAATCTCAATACACAGAATCTCCATCACCAACTATACTCAGGAACTCTCCACATACCAAGACTGTACTTCAACAGACATGGATGGATGAGGTGAGGGCAGCATGACTTGCAACTCGGACACAAATGTATCAATGGCGTCACAAAATGAGTAAGCTGTTACACTGGCTGTGCTTCAAAAAATCTAAGGGAGACACCATCGTACAACTATCTGACGGCCAGTGTTCGTGGCTTGGGTTGACTGAGACATAGCACAAATGTTTGTGTCTTATTATTCTGCCCTATACTCTACTCCCATACGACTGCACCAATCTTGGACACATTGGTCGGGTTACTGCCAACCTCCCAGTGGGGCGTCTGATGGAAGAGGAGAAAAATCTTCTCGAAGGGGATGTCAATGGTGAAGAGTTGGTAGAGCCTTAGGCCAATTACAATCTGCCAGAACTCTGGGGCCCATAGGGCTCCTGCTGAATTTTTCAAACTCTATGCATCAAAACATTTTGACCCCCTCCTAGATGTTGTGATGAAGTCATTTGACTGTGGGAGACTACCACGTGAATTGGCTGAAATAGTCAAACCACAAACTTGGTTGTCTCCCGTTTATTGAGCTTTGTATCGTTCAACATCTATCCTCAATGTTGAAGTTAAAATGCTAGCTAAAACCATAGCCAATTGATTGTTGAAGGTGATCTACTCGCAGTCCAGATTTATGCTGAAACGTGCCACTAAACATATTAGGTGTCTTCATAATCTCTAGGCTCTTGTAATAAGATTAGAGGGTCCTCTGTAACTACTTTTGCCTGACTCTGGAAAAGTCTTTAATTGGGTGGGTTGAGACTACTTGTTCACCTTGTTAAAGAGGGTCAACATTTGTCTCTACTTTATTAGCTTTGTCCCACTTACATACAGACCTAACAGCGATAGGGTCCACTTTGTTTACGGTGCAGTGTGGCACTTGATAAGGCTGTACATTGTCTCCATTAGTTTGATTGAGCCATTAGCGTAGTGGATTAAGGTGAATGTCCAGATGAAGGAGTTGGAATAGGTGCATTTTTCTGCAGTCAGAGTAGCAATGTACGCCGATGAAACTTTGGTGTTCTTGAACTATCCAGAACGGTCCGGTCTAAGAGACCTGCAGATCTTCTGTATATTTGGAGTCATTAAAGGAATCTACATAAACAGAACTAAGTCAAACACATACCCGCTAGGTGATCACCCACAGGAGCTAGGCTTGGCCCATGATCTACAGGTGGTTGGAGATGGGTTTAGATATTAAGAGGGTTATGTATGTAGGTCACAAAGACAACCTGTGACAGGAACATTCAACGGCAAATAGACAAACTATTCGGGGACGTCAAGTTTTAGGCGGCATGCACTCTGTCCTTGCTGGGAATGTAGGGAATCTTTAAAATGGTGGCCTTGCTGCACCTATTATATCAGCTACATAACTTCCCTGTAAGAATAACACTCGCCATTTTCTTCTTCAAGAGGGTTTATTAGAAACATATGTCCGCAGCAGTATCCAGTTGCCACACGCTGCAGCTCCCAATCCAGTACTGGTCCCTTTTCATACCACAACATTCCATCCTTGGTGCTACCTTCCATGAACCGGATTACATCATCAACTCTACATTCCCCTTGAAATACTGTTCACATTCTTTATGAAGATCAGCTCCATTTTGAGAAGTTTCCCCAGAATAGCTTTAGTGAAATGTTTTAAATCCACATATAATGGTAGGGTGGCGGGTAGCCGAAATTACATCCTATCACAGAGGTGCCTATCTAGTGATTCTCAACGAGAGGCAGTATGAAACACAAGGCCCGGCTTTCACATACGAAAAGTGGGTGATGCAGGAGTTCCAATATTACACCCACTTTATGGTGGAGCGATTAATCCCTCCATCCCCCAGTCACCCAATTGACATTCAAAATTTGAAAGGATACATGCAGGGATTTGGCAAAAATTAACTAATTAAATACTACTGTAGGATTTAAGCAATGAAATGGTAAAGGAATCTCCAGGATGGGCCGTGTAATGTCAGGGACAGTGAGTAAATCATTTGTCGATTTGCAAGAAGAATAAGACCTTCATTCGAGTCAATTCTTCCGCTAACTTCAGCTCCACCAGGCACTCGCTACTTATCGCACTGATCTGGAGAACTACCAGATTTAAGCCCACTGGAGGTGAAATTAACGGATATCATAACATCAAAACATAAAACTATATTAAAGCTGCTTGGTTATGAATAAACTAGACTCCTTTGAACAGTTGCATCGTGCTTGCGAATATATTCTGGTACCACTTTCTGATGAGGACTGGAGGGAGGCGCGGGCATTCCCACGAGAGTTGGCCATCACATCACAATTTTGATCCATCCAATTAAAGTATCTGCATCGCAAGAACCTAACTCAAAACAGGCTGTGGAAGCTTGGCACGAATGGATCTCCACTCTGCCTCAGATGCACATCACACACTGGGAACCTTATCCACCCAATATGGAGGTGCATGGTAATTGTTCTTTGTGGGAAGGGGGGGGGGGAATTCCTCTTTGAGGAAGTTGTTGGATTAGAGACTGACTGTAGAACACAAGATGACCATTTTACAAATCAATGTTAATCTAGACGCAGATAGGTGCAAAATGGCATTGGTATGGGTTGAGCTCCTCATCACCAATAGACATTGCTAGGTTCTGAAAGAAGACAGGGCTCCCCCCCCCGCCTCCCTCCCACACTGGAGTGATGGGAAAAAGGGAATGGACCACTGCATGAGCTGCGTGAATCATATTTACTCAACTAGAGGGTGCCTGTAGAAACATTACAACATTTTTTAAAGTACTAGTGTTAGGTCAAGATGTATTGCTTCAAACCTTGGATTATTCCTGTCTTTGGTTTCTATGAAAATCAATGTTTTATTAAAAAAAAAAAAAGTCTGCCTCAGGCCAGTTTTTGTAAAAAGGAACCAATTTCAAATTGTATAAAAAAAAGCTTTACAAATACAATGAACCATACCTGCTTGTTGAGGTAGCCTTTTCCATCTGTGTCAGCCAAATCCCAAATCTGTCCAGGAAGGAAATGTAAACAATTTGTACATATTAGAAGCATATTAATACATAATCAATACACGACATTGGGTCTAGAAAATTATGCAGTAGATGAACTGTCTAAAGCAGGCTTCTCCAACGAGTAGCTTGGGAGCTACCAGTAGTTCGCCAGCCACCTGTAAGTAGCTCTCCTGTGTGCAGCCTGGCCTACTAAATTAGAAGCTTTTACTTGGTTGAATTAATTTGCGTATACCTACATTGAAAAGCGTGTATACAAGATGAAAATGTGTATTTTAAGAAATCATAAGCTGATGATTGGAGAAAAATGTCGTCACTATTAGAACACTTATAATATTAGTAGCTCAAGATAATTTTCATTGAACATAAGTAGCTTTTATTATTAAAAAGGTTGGAGACATTGAACTAGTTGACTAGTAACTCTAAACGTAAGTTTGTCAAGAATTTCAGATATAAAACTTGTTAGATTTCTTAATGACACGACAGAATCTTGCAGGTCATTCAAATAAAATTATCTCTCAAAGAAAACAAAGACAAGTTTGCAGTTAATATTAATAGGGGGGGTCCTAATCCCAACCGATGAATTGACTGTAGCAATATATACACACAAGATATTCTCTTAACATACACTTATAAAAAAAATAAGAAAGGATTATAATTAAAAAAAAAAACAATATGTTTCCAAAGGTACTCAGCCATAGCACAGCAAATGAACAACTTGCTGCGGAGATCCATATGCAACTTGCAAGTCAAGGGATAAACCTGAGTGACTGGACTGTGTCTTTCTTCAAGTTCATACAAGCACCATTGAGTTAGGTTAATAGTAACGTGTCATTTGAAATTCGGAGAAGCTGTAAACGTGCTAAAAGAACTAGTTACTTACCCTCGGGTAACGCTTTTTCTGGTGGATACAGTATCTGCCTGTGGATTCCTCCCCTTTTGAATTAGCCCAATGCGCAGCATTCCACGGAAACTTTTCTCCTCAGCTCTCCCACGTCGACGAGGATGTCACAATGGAACGGCTCCGCACGCGACTCCGCGTGACGTCATTACAGCCATAAGACCACCTCGGTGTGCTGACGTCACTTCCACCCATTTTTTCCATGCCTTCGAGGCGAACGGGTGAACCGACAACATTTTCACAAGTATACACAGTATACAAACGCAACCAAATCTGGAAATTCTTCATCATAGACATTTCCTAGTACCAAGCATCACATGATTCCAACAATAACACAAGATATACATTGATTATTTCTCGGTATAAGCAGACAGGAAACGGGGGCGGGTGGGTCAGTGAGGAATCCACAGGCAGATACTGTATCCACCAGAAAAAGCGTTACCGAAGGTAAGTAACTTGTTCTTCTGATGGATACATCTGCCTGTGGATTCCTCACCTTTGGAATTGAATCCCCAAGCAGTCCCACTCCCGGTGGAGGGTGCCTGCCTATACCAAAAAATCCTGCAGCACAGAACATGCAAAATGGCCGTCCCTCCTCACTTCCGAATCCAAGCAATAGTGCCTCACAAAAGTGTGGAGGGAGGCCCAAGTTGCCGACTTGCAGATGTCTACCACATGGACGCCTCTAGCTAAAGCCGAAGACAACGACTTAGCTCTGATAGAATGAGCTCGAAAACCTTCAGGAGGCTCCTTCTTGGCCAAAGCGTAGCAGATCTTGATACAGAGGATGATACACCATGGCAGCGTTCTTTTGTGGACAGCCTTGCCCGTCATCTTGCCAACATAACCGATGAAGAGTTGATTGTCCAACCTGAAGTCTTTGGTTCTTTCTTTTTGTGTTGTATTTCTTTATTGCGTGTTCAAACAATTTAACATAGAAAATAAAGTAGGATTGTACATGCATTGTTCTGGGCTACACATATACAGGTGATACAAATGTGTGATGTGTCTCCACAAGTTTTTGACACATTAATCCTACGTAGAACAATCATCCACTGCAATCTATAAGTGAGGG
This sequence comes from Calotriton arnoldi, assembly GCA_963921515.1. Lineage (NCBI taxonomy): Eukaryota > Metazoa > Chordata > Amphibia > Caudata > Salamandridae > Calotriton > Calotriton arnoldi. Next base: position 719,309 of record CAWUFW010001136.1, on the reverse strand, counting down.
TGATAACGGGGGATAGGGAGGGTGGGGCATGTACATGCTTGTACCATTCCGCCTTCGTGCCTCCTCCCCTACCGGGCTGTATGGGAAATATCTCCCTACCTCAACTCGCGCTCCGCCCCCCCATGACACCCCAGAGTGGTTGTAGAAGAATATGTGGTGCTTGGTTAGTACCTCATTCCCTCTTGAGGGACGAACCGAAAGGTCAATGCAGGAAGGGCGGGGGGGGGAGGGGAAGCGTCGGCAGGACCTGGCGAAGGAGCCAGGACAAAATACGAGGCCTTTGGAGTTTGACAGTACGCCAGTCGAGCCCTGTGGTCATGTGGCAGTGCGGTAATGTTTGTGCAGGTATGGGTGTGGGTGTGCCAGAGGGGGAGAGGTATGGGAGAGGTGGAGGGGGGGGGAGGGAGGAAACAGCGCCCGACAACGGCAATAATAATAATGACAGTGAACATGACAGTAGTCAGAATAATATGAATAATAATAATAGTAACAGTGAGCACGGTAGTAGTGCTGAGGAGGCGGACAAAAGGTTAGAAATGAGAGTGAGGGGCATATGGTGGCTTCTAGAGCAGCTGTGGCACGCTATGCATTCAATCACCAGAGCATGCTGCACAAACATCTCCATTCACGTCCAGCGCCTCTATGCGCAGAAAGGGTGTCCACACCTCCAGGAAAGTCTCCGATTGGTCCTGTAGGTTATATATGATCCTCTCATGTGAGGCCGCTTGAATCATAGCGGTCAGCCAGGACTCTTGTGTCGGGGGGGGTCACAGCCCTCCATTGGCGCAGTATGCAGAATTTGGCCGTGGCCAAAGCTGTATGGAAGAGGCGGCGTTGCGGTCTGGATAGGTCCGGGAACCTCTGCAAGTCGTGCAGTAGAACCTCAGGGAGGGTGAGCGGTAGGCAAAGTGGCATGGTGGCACTCAGGGTCCATCCCACGTATTCCCAAAAAGCCTGCACTGAGGGGCATTAACAGATGATATGTGCTATGTCACATCAGGAGTTGGGACATCTCCAGCAGTTGGCATGGGGGAGGAGACCCGCTCTGTGCAATTTCGTGGGCGTCCAGTACCAGTCTTGCAGAACTTTAAAGAGGCAGAATTTCATCCGCGCCTCCCTCAAGCCTTTGTCCAAGGCTTCTAGTATATCCGCCCAGTCGTCATCTTCGTATGTGGTCGCCAACCGTTCCTGCCATCTGGCACGTAGCGTCTGCACCAAGGGGGTCGAGAAGCAGTGTGACGATAGCACCCCATACAGTCCAGACATTACCCCTTTGGCCCTACCCCAGACGAGAAGAAATGACAGCACTGGAGATGAGGACAGGTTCCAAAGGGTGGGCCCCAAACACTGCCGCAAACAGTGTTGCAGCTGGGTATATCTCCAGGACAGCGTTGTGGGGAGACCGTACTCCTCCCCGAGTTGTGCCAGCAGTTTCAGGGAACCAATGCAGATAATCTGATCAATGGTATGTATAGCCGCTGTCTGCCACACCTGCCACCTCAAGCCCTTCCCCCCAATACAGATAGCTTTGTTTCCCCAAAGTGGGGCCTTCTCATGCAGACGTGGATGGACCCCCAGCAGCTTGTGTGCCCGGTGCCAAGCTTTGCGCGTGGCAGATATGATCGGGTGTGCTGTACCACTGTTCCCAGGCTTCGACATATATAGGGCGGATAGTCCACCCTCAGCCGAGAGTAGGTGGCGTTCCAAAGGAACCCATTGTGGCGGGTTAGGGAAGTCTGGTAAGAAGCACGCCATTTGGGAGAGATGCAACGTCAATGCATAGAGTTCCAACGATGGGAGGCCAAGTCCCCCATGGGTGCGGCGGGCTTGTAGCTTGGACGCGGCTATTCGTGGCTTTGCAGAGCCCCACACAAACATCTTTATCTTGGAGTCTATCTGCCGCAGGGTTGTGAGATGCTCACTTTGCCACTGGATTCAAGCAAGCCTGGCTGATGACGGCTGGAATGCCAGAAACCGGTCCTAGGATGCTTGTTTCCGGTCCAGGGAAGACATGGCTTGGCAGTTCGGGCTGGACTGTTCCCATGAGGCACAGGGTCAGACTGATTTGCATATGGCCATGTCTGAACTGGGGTGGTGGAGTGAGCTAAAGAATGATGATGGATTAAACCCAGATCAGTTGACTGGGGGTGAGTGTTTGATTGGCTCAAACGTTCCGTCCATCATCCCCTTTGTATCGCTTTGTTCGCCCTAAGTTGGCGGGGGTATGCCCAGACGTGGGTCCCTTGCTCACTTTGCCACTGGATTCAAGCAAGCCTGGCTGATGACGGCTGGAATGCCAGAAACCGGTCCTAGGATGCTTGTTTCCGGTCCAGGGAAGACATGGCTTGGCAGTTCGGGCTGGACTGTTCCCATGAGGCACAGGGTCAGACTGATTTGCATATGGCCATGTCTGAACTGGGGTGGTGGAGTGAGCTAAAGAATGATGATGGATTAAACCCAGATCAGTTGACTGGGGGTGAGTGTTTGATTGGCTCAAACGTTCCGTCCATCATCCCCTTTGTATCGCTTTGTTCGCCCTAAGTTGGCGGGGGTATGCCCAGACGTGGGTCCCTTGCTCACTTTGCCACTGGATTCAAGCAAGCCTGGCTGATGACGGCTGGAATGCCAGAAACCGGTCCTAGGATGCTTGTTTCCGGTCCAGGGAAGACATGGCTTGGCAGTTCGGGCTGGACTGTTCCCATGAGGCACAGGGTCAGACTGATTTGCATATGGCCATGTCTGAACTGGGGTGGTGGAGTGAGCTAAAGAATGATGATGGATTAAACCCAGATCAGTTGACTGGGGGTGAGTGTTTGATTGGCTCAAACGTTCCGTCCATCATCCCCTTTTGTATCGCTTTGTTCGCCCTAAGTTGGCGGGGGTATGCCCAGACGTGGGTCCCTTGCTCACTTTGCCACTGGATTCAAGCAAGCCTGGCTGATGACGGCTGGAATGCCAGAAACCGGTCCTAGGATGCTTGTTTCCGGTCCAGGGAAGACATGGCTTGGCAGTTCGGGCTGGACTGTTCCCATGAGGCACAGGGTCAGACTGATTTGCATATGGCCATGTCTGAACTGGGGTGGTGGAGTGAGCTAAAGAATGATGATGGATTAAACCCATATCAGTTGACTGGGGGTGAGTGTTTGATTGGCTCAAACGTTCCGTCCATCATCCCCTTTTGTATCGCTTTGTTCGCCCTAAGTTGGCGGGGGTATGCCCAGACGTGGGTCCCTTGCTCACTTTGCCACTGGATTCAAGCAAGCCTGGCTGATGACGGCTGGAATGCCAGAAACCGGTCCTAGGATGCTTGTTTCCGGTCCAGGGAAGACATGGCTTAGCAGTTCGGGCTGGACTGTTCCCATGAGGCACAGGGTCAGACTGATTTGCATATGGCCATGTCTGAACTGGGGTGGTGGAGTGAGCTAAAGAATGATGATGGATTAAACCCAGATCAGTTGACTGGGGGTGAGTGTTTGATTGGCTCAAACGTTCCGTCCATCATCCCCTTTTGTATCGCTTTGTTCGCCCTAAGTTGGCGGGGGTATGCCCAGACGTGAGTCCCTTGCTCACTTTGCCACTGGATTCAAGCAAGCCTGGCTGATGACGGCTGGAATGCCAGAAACCGGTCCTAGGATGCTTGTTTCCGGTCCAGGGAAGACATGGCTTGGCAGTTCGGGCTGGACTGTTCCCATGAGGCACAGGGTCAGACTGATTTGCATATGGCCATGTCTGAACTGGGGTGGTGGAGTGAGCTAAAGAATGATGATGGATTAAACCCAGATCAGTTGACTGGGGGTGAGTGTTTGATTGGCTCAAACGTTCCGTCCATCATCCCCTTTTGTATCGCAGGGTTGTGAGAGGCACTTGCGTCGGCAGCATCCCCAGGGTATAGTTGAAGCGCGGGAGCGTTATCATGCGGACTGCCTGCACCCTACCCCACAGCAAAAGTCCTAAGGCTTTCCATTTTTCGAAATCTCGCTGCATCTGGGTAATAAGCGGGTTTAGGTTGTCCTGGATCATGTTTGCTAGGCCTTTATTAACAAGAACCCCCAGATACTTAAGGCGCGAGTGTTGCCATATGAAGGGGAACCCATGTATAGCCGCTTTCGTGGTCCCATCCGAAAGGGGAAGTGCATCACTTTTGCCCCAGTTCATCTTATACCCGGAGAGGGAGGTAAAGTCGTCAATAATATGGAGTAGGGACGGCAGGGAGCTGGTCAGGCCCATGAAGGTTAACAAGATGTCATCCGCATAGAGATACAGTTTGGATTCGCCTAGTGGAACTCCCATGATGGCAGCCGAATTACGCATGGTGGCGGCCAGTGGCTCTATAGCCAGGAGGAAGAGGAGTGGCAAGAGGGGACATCCCTGGCGCGTCCCCCTACGTATGGGGAAAGGGTCTGATAGGAATTCGCCACAGTTCACTTGCGCAGTGGGGTTCCCGTATAGAAGGCGCACTTTAGCTATAAATTGAGCCCCAAGTCCATAATGTTCCATCACTCGGAAGAGGTATTCCCACTCAATTCGGTCAAATGCCTTCTCCGCATCGAGGGAGAGGGCAATGGCATCCGCAGGGAGACCCTTGGACGCCCACAGGCCATGGGCGAGAGTATGCAGATGATTCCTGGAGGATCAGCCCGGTACAAAGCCCACCTGTGAGGCATGCACTAGGGATGGCATGACTTAGCGGAGGCGTGCGGTCAGTATACTTGCCAGTATCTTTATATCGCAGTTTAATAGTAAAATAGGCCGATAGCTCCTGCACTCCAGGGGGTCCTTGGGTATAACGGCTACGACAGCATTATTGGAAATGAGACCCAGGGAAGCCGACTTTTCTGTATCACAAAACGCTGCCTGCAGTGTGGAAACCACCTCTTCCCCCGCCCATCTGTAAAACTGCGCCGGGTAGCCATCCTCGCCTGGGGCTTTATGATAGGGCAGTTTTACTATCGCGGAGATTTCCTCGTTGCTGATCTCCCCTTCTAATAGCTCCCTTCCTTTGTCCGAGAGGCAGGGGAGTTTCACTTCCCGCAGGAATGAGGTCAGTCTGTCCGCCTCTATCGGCAAGCCCTGGGTGTACAGGGTCCTATAGAAGGAGGCGAATTTGTTCGTTATGTCCTGGGGCCGGGTAAGAGTATCACCCGTCGTTGATCTGATGGCCGGGATAGCCATGGACGCCTCACGTTGGCGGAGTTGAGCTGCCAAGAGCCTCCCCGCTTTTCCCCGTGCTCATAGTGCCTCCCCTTCATTCTCTGCAAAGCATATTCCGCTTTAGTAGTGAAAAGGCTATTTAAAGCCATCTTTGCCTGCTCTAGAGATTTGTGATGTTGTGGCGTGGGACATATAGAATAGAGGCGAGTATATTTCTCGATGTCAACTTCCAGCGCTCTTTGTTTCTATTTTGCTTGTTAGCTTGAGCCGAATCCCTCATGAGTCTGCCGAGTATAGAGACCTTTGCTGCCACCCATAGAGTTCGGCTGGAGTCGACTGATCCCGGATTGTCCATTAGGAACTCCGTGACGTGTGTCTGTAAGAGGGATTTACCTGTGGGGGCCCGGTAGTGCTGGATGTTCAGTCGCCAGGGCTTGCGTCCAGGACTGGACAGTCCTAGTCCCAGCGAGAGGAGGACAGGGGAGTGATCTGAGAGGGCCGCCTCTAGAATTTGGGATTCCTGGGTGAGCTGTACTACCCTGTGGGAAGTGAGAAAATAATCCAGGCGAGATAGCGTGCTGTGCACCTGAGAGGCAAAGGTGTATTCCGTATCTGTGGGGTGACTCAAGCGCCAGTGATCTATCAGGCCGTTATCTTGCATAACATCCTCCAGCAGTGCTCTGTCGGCTGCAATGCTCCTGTCTAGCGGTTCAGTCCTATCCAGAATCGGGTCTCTCGCTAGGTTCCAATTCCCGCCTATGAGGAATTGGGAGGCGCCTATTTCTGACAGAACTCTATTTAACTGCAAGAAGAACGATTTTTTCGCCCCTGTTGGAGCGTAGACCGACCCCAAGCATATGTGATAATCACCTATCTTGAGCTGTGCGAAAACGTACCGTCCGTCAGTATCAGTCCAGGTCTTTGTCACTGTCGCCGGAAGGGATTTCCGGAGGAGAATTGCTACCCCGCACTTGCGGGTTGGGCACTCAATTCCAGGAACCTCAGCCTGCACACTACTATGTATCACCTTACCTACCCAGTCTCGCCGCAGCTTGTCCAATTCTACTGCACCTAGGTGCGTTTCCTGCAGTAAAGCTACATCTGCACGTTTAGATTGCAAGTACGCTGTTAGACTTGGCATCTTTTGGCGTGTTTCCCCTGACTTTTTGCTTTCTGACCTCCAGGTTTTGACTCTGTTTTTGCTGGTGTGATGATTCTGCGCACTTTCCTCACTGCGGTCCAGTGGGAAAGTGCAAGTGCTCCTGTATAAAATGTGTTATGGATTGGTGTTTCCATGATTGGCCTATTTGGTTTATCTGTCAGTCCCTTGTAAAGTGCACTGCGAGTGCCAGGGCCTATAGACCAAATGCTGTTGGTGGGCTGCAGCACTGGATTGTGCCACCCACGCAAACAGCCCGTAAAGTGTAACTCGGGCCTGCCATCGCAGAGCCTGTGCGCAGCCTGGGGCTGCCATGTCGACTTGGCAAGTGCACACACTTGCAAGTCCCCAAACCTTCCCTTTGCTACATGTTAGTCACCCCTAAGGTAGGCCCACGGTACCCCTGTGGGCAGGGTGCGGTGTATGCGAAAGGTAGGACATGCCCGGGTGTGTGCGGCATGTCCTGATAGTGAATTACAGCCTAGTTCGTTGTTCACTATTGCAAGGCTACCTGTTCCCCCTAGGCCAGAACGGGCAGTTTTGATTATTACAGTTTATAATCCTAACTGACCCCGGGAACATGGTAGAAATTCGAGTTTAGTATGCCTGGACTCAGAATGATAAAATGCATCTTTTAGTGAAGTTGGTTTTAACATTCTGTGTTTGAAAATACCACTTTTAGAAAGTGGGTATTTTCTTGTCTAACCATCCAAGCCTGCCTCTGCGAGGTTGTGTATTCCTTGTCTGGAATGTGAGTGACAGGGGCTGGGGGATGCCAGGAGACAGGGTGAGTCAGCACAGGGCTGAATAGCAAGATCTACATGTAGATGGGTGGGAGGGGTCGCACCTGGGCCCTGAATAGGACAGTGCCTTCCCTCCACAATGCTGGCTCCACCTCCTGTGGTGCGTCTGATGTCCCTGGCCTACTCACTGAAAGAAGGGACGGAGACTTGTCAACAAAGTGCTCCAGAACTGGTTTGGACTAGGCAAAGGCCTCTCTGCCTTCAGAGAACAAAGGAATTTGGGATATAAATATTGGGGCCCTGACCCATGAATTTAGATCTCGCTGGAATCAAGGAACCTGCCAAGACGAAGAGCTGGAAGAGCTGCCAGGAGGAGTACTGCCCCTTTGCTGTGTTGTTGCTTTGTTGGGTTGGCCTGCAACTGCTGCTTCTGCCTTGGGCAGTGAAAGGACTGAACTTTCTACAAACTTGTGCTGAGTATCTCCAAGGGCCAGGAACCGAGCTGGCCTCCTGTTAAGAAGTCTCAGGGACTACAAAGACTTCACAAGCCTCTGGGTACCGCTTCTGGAACGCTGTTTCAGTTGCCACAGAGGAAGGGAACTGCAACCGACTCCGTCAACCGAATCCATCCCTGGCCGGTGACCTGTTTGCACCGCAGACCGCATCGCCCCGCTTCGCATCGCAACCCTGGTCTCACCGTGAGCGACGTCCAACGCCGCCAACATCGAGCCGCTGCTTGCACCGTGACCTGTGGGCACCGCAGTTCGCATCGCTTCGCTGTGCCAGCCGGACCAGACCGACACTGTCGCTGCAACTGGCTCAAGAGTCGGGACCGCACCGCATTTGGGGCACCGCTCGCACGTCTGCGACGCACCGCTCCGACTCGCACCGCTGTCCGACGCCAGCTCCCGCACTCCGGCTAGGTCGCCTGCATCGCAACCTGTCAGCACCGCATCGAGCACCGTCTCGCCCTGCATCGCACGCCTTGGACTCACCGACTCCGTCTGCACGACGCTCATCGAGCCGCTGCCTGCACCGCATCGAGGACACCGCACCTTGCATCGCTCCGTCTTGCACCGCAACCGCGACGAACGCCGACCGGCTCGTACACTCCGTACCAGCCACAACGAGAAAGGTACTGTGACCGAGTCTGTTCACGACTCTGCTGGCCCGTATCGACGCGGTTGGCTGGAACTGTTAGACTCTGTGGTTTTCAGCATCACGGTAGGCTCGGACGGAGCTACCGACTCGTACGAACTTTGCTTTTGTGCTATTCCTGCAAAGAAGAAGTTAACGTATCAAGTATTCATTCGTAAAGTATAGTATTGTGGATTTTTGTCGTAATTGGTCTTGTCTTGAGTATATAAAATATTGGTTATTTTTCTAAACTGGTGTGGTGTCCGTTTGTAGTGCTTACACTGTATTACTGTTGGTTATGTGCAAATGCTTTACACACTGCCTCTGAATTAAGCCTGACTGCTCGTGCCAAGCTACCACGAGGGTGAGCAGGGGTTACTTCACGAGTGTAACAACCCTTACCCTGACTAGGAAGAAGGGTCCCTACTTGGACAAAGGTGCAAGCCCTTGCCAACTAGAGATCCCATTTCAAGTGCCCGAAGGGGACACAGCCACCCACCGGTGGACAGTCCAAAGTGTTGGCTAGTGTAGCGCTTGGGGAGGAGGGGTGCCCACAGGAGGGTGGGGATCCCGCAGAAATGACCCTTGTCTCACTAGGGGACAGTGAGATGGTCCCAGGAAACCAGGTGCCCCCTAACACAAAGAAATATAGCACCTGGGTGACCATTAATGGGAACAGGGTAGAGGCTCTCAGAGATACTGGAGCCAGTGTGACCTCAGTCCGGTGTCACCTGGTGTCTGAGAAGCAAGTAGTCCCAGGAGCATTCCACCAAGTAGTTGCTGTCGACAACTCAGAGCGCCAGTGTATGGTGGCGCAGGTTCCCTTTGAATGGGGGGGGGTCTCAGGTCCCTTGAGGGTGGTTGTGAGCCCTACCATGCCTGTAGATTGTCTGCTAGGAAACGACCTGGAGCAGTCCTCGTGGAAGGAGGTTGAGCTCAGGTCGCACTTGGAGATGCTTGGGTTGCCAGAGTGGGCATGCGTGTCTACTCGGTCAATGGCAGCCAGAAAGGGTGATCAAAAGGACTTGGAGCCTGAAACAGTGGCCCAAGTCCCTGCCAAGAGAAAGGGCAGGGGCGCGGGAAACCGGCCCCCGAAGTTCCCACGGACCGGGAGGAGGCGGACCTCGAGGGGGACGCCCGGTGCCTACAGGGGAGCAGGTAGCCGAACTGGGAGACATCTCTGAGCTGACCCATTGGCAGCAAGAAGGGGTCCCACCAGGGAGGAGTTCTGCAGGGAGCAGAACGAGTGCCCTACTCTGGAGGGTCTGCGGCGGCAGGCTGCAGACCAGGCAGCTGGTAATCAGTCCGGGTCACATCTGATCTACTGGGAGAGTGGTCTCCTATACAGTGAGCCTAAGGTTGCTGAGCCTGGGTCAGCCCGTGTGCTGGTGGTACCCCAGCGCTTCAGGACCTTCCTACTGGGTCTGGCTCATGACGTGCCTTTGGCAGGACATTTGGGGCAGGACAAGACCTTTGACAGGCTTGTCACCCACTTCTTTTGGCCCCAAATGCGAAGGCAGTCAGATGCACACTGTAGGTCTTGCCAAACTTGCCAGGCAAGTGGTAAGAGTGGGAGGAAGGTCAAAGCTCCTCTCCAATCTTTTCCTGTTGTAGGGACACCCTTTGAAAGGGTAGGGATGGATATTGTGGGGCCACTGGATCCCAAGACAGCCATGGGCAACAGGTACATCCTGGTCTTGGTGGACCATGCCACCCGGTACCCGGAGGCAATCCCTCTCAGGACAACGACGGCGCCAGTGGTGGGCCGGGCGTTAATGGGGATCTTTTCCCGTGTGGGATTCCCCAGAGAGGTGGTTTCCGATAGGGGGACCAATTTCATATCGAAGTATATGACATCCCTGTGAAAGGAGTGTGGTGTAACCTACAAGTTCACCACTCCTTACCACCCACAAGGAAACGGTCTGGTGGAGAGATTCAACCAGACCTTGAAAGGCATGATCAAGGGTCTAACAGAACCCATGAGGCGTAAGTGGGACGTCCTCTTGCCATGCCTACTCTTTGCGTACAGGGAGGTGCCTCAGAAGTCTCTTGGGTACAGCCCCTTTGAGCTCCTTTATGGCCACCCTGTCAGAGGACCTCTGAGTTTGGTTAAGGAAGGCTGGGAGGCGGCTCCCAGGAAAACTCCCCAGGATGTATTTAGCTACATGCTGGCCTTTAGAAACCAAACTGCCCGCTTCAGGAAACTCGCTCAGGCGAACCTAGAAGCAAGCCAGGAAGAAATGAAGAGATGGTATGACCAGAACGCCACTCTGGTCGAATTTCAACCTGGGCAAAAAGTGTGGGTCATGGCCCCAGTAGCACCTTGTGCCTTGCAGGACAAGTGGACTGGGCCATATGAGGTAAAGGAGCGCAAAGTGACGTCACCTACCTGGTGGATTTGCAGGCTCCAAGGAACCCTTTGAGGGTCCTTCACGTGAACCGCCTCAAGCCCCACTTCGAGAGGTCCGAAGTGAGTATGCTCTTGGCGACAGATGATGGGGTGGAAGAGGAGAGCGAGCCTCTCCCTGACCTCCTGTCTACCAAGGAGCATGATGGGTCAGTAGAGGGTGTGATCCTCTCCCCTACTCTGACTCAGGAGCAGCAGGGGGCTGTCGCCAGTTGTTGGGACAGTTCGCCCCGCTGTTCTCTCTGACCCCCGGTGTTACTCACTGGTGTACCCATGACGTGGACACCGGTGACAGCCATCCTGCGAAGCACAAGATTTACAGGTTGACTGACCGGGTCAGAGCCAGCATCAAGGAGGAGGTCTCTAAGATGTTGGCGTTAGGGGTGATTGAGCCCTCCCACAGTCCTTGGGCCAGCCCAGTGGTCTTGGTCCCAAAGGCTGCGGCGCCCGGTGCCACTCCAGAACTCCGGTTTTGTGTGGACTACCGTGGGCTCAATGCCGTCACCAGGACTGACGCGCACCCCATCCCCAGAGCTGATGAGCTCATTGATCGGTTGGGAGCTGCCCGGTTCCTCAGCACGTTTGATTTAACGTCTGGGTACTGGCAGATTGCCTTAACCGATGGGGCCAAGGAGAGATCAGCATTCTCAACCCCAGAAGGTCATTACCAATTCCGGGTGATGCCCTTTGGGTTGAAGAATGCCCCTGCCACCTTTCAGAGGTTGGTCAATCAGGTGTTGGCTGGGCTGGAGGATTTCAGTGCCGCCTACCTGGATGACATTGCTGTGTTCAGTTCCAGCTGGGAAGAACATTTACAGCACCTTGAGAAAGTGTTGAGGGCTCTGCAAGGTGCAGGCCTCACGATCAAGGCCAGTAAGTGCCAGATCGGGCAGGGTTCTGTGGTGTACTTGGGACACCAGGTAGGAAGCGGCCAGGTGGCGCCCCTACAACCCAAGATTGACACCATTCTGGCTTGGGAACCCCCCAAGACTCCAGACGGAGGTGAGAGCCTTCTTAGGTCTCACCGGCTATTATAGGAGATTTGTTAAGGGCTATGGCACCATCGTTGCCCCTTAACAGAGCTGACCTCTAAGAGGCAGCCCAGGAAAGTGATCTGGACTGAGTCCTGCCAGAAAGCTTTTGATGCCCTGAAGGCAGCCATGTGCACGGCGCCCGTGCTCAAGGCACCTGACTTCTCCAAGGAATTCGTCGTGCAGACTGACGCTTCAGAGCATGGTGTGGGAGCGGTGCTCTCACAACTGAACGAAGAGGGCCTGGATCAGCCTGTAGTCTTCCTTAGCAGGAGACTACTTCCCAGGGAACAGAGGTGGCGTGCCATAGAAAGGGAAGCTTTTGCTGTGGTCTGGGCGCTGAAGAAGTTGAGACCATACCTGTTTGGGACTCACTTCCGGGTTCAGACAGACCACAGGCCCCTCAGATGGTTGATGCAAATGAGGGGCGAGAATCCAAAACTGCTGAGGTGGTCCATCTCCCTACAGGGAATGGACTTTACGGTGGAACACCGTCCTGGTACAGAACACGCCAACGCAGATGGTCTGTCCAGGTTCTTCCGCCTTAGTGAAGAGAACTCCAATGGGGTTGGGTAGTTCTCCCTACTTTCAGCTGGAGGGGACATGTGTTAGACTTGGCATCTTTTGGCGTGTTTCCCCTGACTTTTTGCTTTCTGACCTCCCGGTTTTGACTCTGTTTTTGCTGGTGTGATGATTCTGCGCACTTTCCTCACTGCGGTCCAGTGGGAAAGTGCAAGTGCTCCTGTATAAAATGTGTTATGGATTGGTGTTTCCATGATTGGCCTATTTGGTTTATCTGTCAGTCCCTTGTAAAGTGCACTGCGAGTGCCAGGGCCTATAGACCAAATGCTGTTGGTGGGCTGCAGCACTGGATTGTGCCACCCACGCAAACAGCCCGTAAAGTGTAACTCGGGCCTGCCATCGCAGAGCCTGTGCGCAGCCTGGGGCTGCCATGTCGACTTGGCAAGTGCACACACTTGCAAGTCCCCAAACCTTCCCTTTGCTACATGTTAGTCACCCCTAAGGTAGGCCCACGGTACCCCTGTGGGCAGGGTGCGGTGTATGCGAAAGGTAGGACATGCCCGGGTGTGTGCGGCATGTCCTGATAGTGAATTACAGCCTAGTTCGTTGTTCACTATTGCAAGGCTACCTGTTCCCCTAGGCCAGAACGGGCAGTTTTGATTATTACAGTTTATAATCCTAACTGACCCCGGGAACATGGTAGAAATTCGAGTTTAGTATGCCTGGACTCAGAATGATAAAATGCATCTTTTAGTGAAGTTGGTTTTAACATTCTGTGTTTGAAAATACCACTTTTAGAAAGTGGGTATTTTCTTGTCTAACCATCCAAGCCTGCCTCTGCGAGGTTGTGTATTCCTTGTCTGGAATGTGAGTGACAGGGGCTGGGGGATGCCAGGAGACAGGGTGAGTCAGCACAGGGCTGAATAGCAAGATCTACATGTAGATGGGTGGGAGGGGTCGCACCTGGGCCCTGAATAGGACAGTGCCTTCCCTCCACAATGCTGGCTCCACCTCCTGTGGTGCGTCTGATGTCCCTGGCCTACTCACTGAAAGAAGGGACGGAGACTTGTCAACAAAGTGCTCCAGAACTGGTTTGGACTAGGCAAAGGCCTCTCTGCCTTCAGAGAACAAAGGAATTTGGGATATAAATATTGGGGCCCTGACCCCATGAATTTAGATCTCGCTGGAATCAAGGAACCTGCCAAGACGAAGAGCTGGAAGAGCTGCCAGGAGGAGTACTGCCCCTTTGCTGTGTTGTTGCTTTGTTGGGTTGGCCTGCAGCTGCTGCTTCTGCCTTGGGCAGTGAAAGGACTGAACTTTCTACAAACTTGTGCTGAGTATCTCCAAGGGCCAGGAACCGAGCTGGCCTCCTGTTAAGAAGTCTCAGGGACTACAAAGACTTCACAAGCCTCTGGGTACCGCTTCTGGAACGCTGTTTCAGTTGCCACAGAGGAAGGGAACTGCAACCGACTCCGTCAACCGAATCCATCCCTGGCCGGTGACCTGTTTGCACCGCAGACCGCATCGGCCCGCTTCGCATCGCAACCCTGGTCTCACCGTGAGCGACGTCCAACGCCGCCAACATCGAGCCGCTGCTTGCACCGTGACCTGTGGGCACCGCAGTTCGCATCGCATCGCTTCGCTGTGCCAGCCGGACCAGACCGACACTGTCGCTGCAACTGGCTCAAGAGTCGGGACCGCACCGCATTTGGGGCACCGCTCGCACGTCTGCGACGCACCGCTCCGACTCGCACCGCTGTCTGACGCCAGCTCCCGCACTCCGGCTAGGTCGCCTGCATCGCAACCTGTCAGCACCGCATCGAGCACCGTCTCGCCCTGCATCGCACGCCTTGGACTCACCGACTCCGTCTGCACGACGCTCATCGAGCCGCTGCCTGCACCGCATCGAGGGACACCGCACCTTGCATCGCTCCGTCTTGCACCGCAACCGCGACGAACGCCGACCGGCTCGTACACTCCGTACCAGCCACAACGAGAAAGGTACTGTGACCGAGTCTGTTCACGACTCTGCTGGCCCGTATCGACGCGGTCGGCTGGAACTGTTAGACTCTGTGGTTTTCAGCATCACGGTAGGCTCGGACGGAGCTACCGACTCGTACGAACTTTGCTTTTGTGCTATTCCTGCAAAGAAGAAGTTAACGTATCAAGTATTCATTCGTAAAGTATAGTATTGTGGATTTTTGTCGTAATTGGTCTTGTCTTGAGTATATAAAATATTGGTTATTTTTCTAAACTGGTGTGGTGTCCGTTTGTAGTGCTTACACTGTATTACTGTTGGTTATGTGCAAATGCTTTACACACTGCCTCTGAATTAAGCCTGACTGCTCGTGCCAAGCTACCACGAGGGTGAGCAGGGGTTACTTCACGAGTGTAACAACCCTTACCCTGACTAGGAAGAAGGGTCCCTACTTGGACAAAGGTGCAAGCCCTTGCCAACTAGAGATCCCATTTCTAACATACGCCAAGACCTTTTTTCACTTTATGTAGTGTGTGAAGCCGTGAACGTTCCATGTGACCGCTCGCAGTGGGCGTGAGGAGGTCATAATACTTAATGCATCAAGTGCAGATCAGGGTGTAGTGTAGTTCCTATTTCCCTAATAGGCTCTGCGCATTGGAATAATATACCCTATAGATTTGACATAGGACTGAGGTCAGTATGTCCCTATCGAGTATATTAAACTTAATTACTTTGTGCCAGCTAACTCAGAGGCCACTAGAAACTCCTTGTAAAGAAGGGAGTAGTTTCTGGCAACCGCATAAACATGACAACTTTGTTTCCCTTTAGAATCGAAACTCTCTCAGAATCGTGGAAACAATAGATAACAGTTTCACTCAGCTAATCGTGCATGCTCAGTTTCTTCAGAGTTACACAGAAAGAATAGACAGGCGTTTCAATAAAAGGATTTATTGAACAGTCTTGATTCTCGTATAAGAGATATGAGCCGTTATGATCACAAGACAGTATGCGAGATATATAATGTACAGCGTAAGCAGTAGAAAGAAATACTGCGCTAGCATTATCTTTTAGCTAGGACACATATATTCATATACATAAATAACATAAGCTAAAAATGCGAGTACTCATAAGATGCTTCTCTAACTAGTTCTACCCCAGTGTACCTAACCGAAGTGTAGTGCAAGGTAAGAAGTAGGTGAAGTATTCTATAGTATGCCAAGAGTCTGGTATGCCAAGAGTCCCTCTAGGTTCTAGTCAGCTCCATACCTTGAGAATGAGAGAGGTGGGAATCTCCTTCCGGGTCTCGAACTCCAACACCCTGCGAAGGGAGTCAGAACACTAGGAGCTGGATTCTCTGCGAGCAGGGATGACAGCGTCTCTTGTCAGTGCGTCAGGCCGGGACACGGGCTCCTCTAAAGTCGAGGTCTCCTCCTACTTGCTTGGGCAAGGGAAGGTATATTTATACCCGGTAGGTGCCTTGGAATGTTAGCATTGACGTAAAGTCGGGCAGAGGAAGACGTCAGGAATAAACCCTTAAGGTATAGCGGTTCATGCATAATAAATGAGTTCTTGGAGAAATCAATAATCCTGTGCTAGGGGAACTCCCAAGAGCTTAAGGGTCTGGTTTCTAAGAACTCGTTGTGACGTTAGGGTGGACGGATGTAAGTGACCATGCCTGTATTTGGATAGCATGGCTAATGCCTAAATAAGGACTGGGATCTTATGCCTATATAAGGGCAATGCGAATTGTGCCTATATAAGGACATGTTTCAGGAAAACCTATATACGGACACCTAAAGCGGAATACAACAAGGGGGGACGGCGCTATGCAGTGAATGGTGAACCCTGCGGGGAACGGGTGCAATGTGTAGGTGGAGCCAAGGGGGAGTGGAGGGGGGGAAGCATAGGTCTTCCCGAAAGATTACAAAGTTTGCTGGGTAGAATTACGGGCAGGGGTGTGTTTTAAAGAGGAAGGGAGGGAGGGCCCGATTAGAGGGGTTCAAGGGGCAAAGAATGAGAGCGGGAACGAAAGAGAGGAGAAAGGAAAAGAGGAGAGATAGGAGGCGAGACCGGGAAGCAGAAAAAGGAGAGGGAGGGGGGGGACTCGGGGATCCTCTGGCACTCCCTTGGCAGTTTGGGGTTGTTAGGCCGGTAGGGCTATCGCTGGGCAATAAGGGGGTCCTGTATAGCAGAGTGTGCTGCAAGGGTGTCTCAGTCAGCGGGGAGGCGCGGTAGAGAGGTGCTTAGCTTATCGTAGTGAGGTTGCACGGTGTCCGACTAGGATGTGCCGTAAGGAAGGGGGCAGAAGGGGAAGGGGAAGGAAAGAACAATGGGATACCGGAGGTGGGGGGCTACCTTCTCGGACCTCGCTTACTGTGAGCGCTAATCTGTCTACCGTGGGTCTACACTCGGCGGAGCGCCGCTCCGAGGGGGTACCGATCTCCCGTAGCGGGGTGAGCCACTGCTGTGGGGAGTATAATCAATATATATAGTGGAGGGATCGAAGAAAAGAAAGCGACGGGTGGCCCAGGATGGGGGGTGAGTGTGTATGACACCTGTTTCGCGGAGGGGCACTACGCAGCTCCTGCATGTGGTGGCGTCGCAGGGGCCTAGAGGCTCGCCATCCGCACGAAACCCTGCCGGGCATGAATATGTAGGCTGAGACGTATAAGAGCGCGCCCCCCTAGGGAAGCGTCTGTCGCAGGTGTGGGGCCACAATCGCTCGCAGTGTGCATAGGAGGGGGGGGAGGTTGAGTGGGCGTAATCTGCCGGGGCGGAGAAAAAACAGACATCTGTGGATGAGGGCGGCCCTACTTAACAACGCTATGATACAAACAGTGAAAACTACATTCTTTGAGGTGCAGTACAAAGACACAGCTATAAACTTCTGTAACTCGGGTATACAATATGAGTGAGTGAGGTGGAACAGTTTAGACTTCCAAGACCTAAGACGCCCCGCAATACAGTACAGTGTATATGATACTCAGCTGTCCGTTGGTCAGACATCTTCCCACTGCGCAGTCAGCAGCATAACCAGCTGTAGTCGGGATAGTCAACCGGGGCCCTCCGGCACAGGCCCTCCGCGCCCCTGATCCTGCTCAGTGGTTGGTTTCAAAGGCGATCGAGATTTGTCCCTCTTTGGCTCATGGGCAAAGGTGGCCGCTGCATGTAGCGCGGAGGCTCTGTCATCATGCATACTTGTCATTCTGTCCAGGTCTCTACCATGTTGCCATACACTTCCATAGGTCCGTCTCCTGTTCTCCGTTGACTGGAATGGAGCAGACGATTGGGAAAGTTCCAAGTCGCCTGTGTGAGTGTCCATGTCCTAACTTGCTGCATTGTCCAGAAACACGCGGAGGTCCTCTGGGTCGTAAAAGTCTTTGGAATAGCCGTCCTTGGTGATGCAGAGACTCGCCAGTTCGAAGAGGCCATACTTAATGTTCAGCTACTGGGACCTAAAAGATAGGAAGGTTTTGCGGCGGTCTTTCGTTTCTTTAGAGAAATCAGCAGCCATTCAGATACTGTAGCCGTCCTGGGTGAACGATCCTTGTGGACGCGCTGCTGCTAGGATTTGCCTCGTCTGGTCATGACGTAAAAAGCAGAAAATAAGCGGCTGTGGGCGTATGTTAGAATCCTTGCGGAGCAGGCCTATGCAGTGGGCCCTTTGTATCTCCAGGGGAGGATCAAATGTGGCTCCAATGAACTTCGGGAGGGTATCCTTCAAGAACGAGGCAGCATTAGGGCCCTCAACGGATTCCAGAAATCCAAAGAAGCGGGCATTATCCCTGCGGCTGCAGTCCTCCAAGTCGACAAGCTTGCTGCGGAGGAAGAGGATTTCTTGATTCCTGTCTGGCATGGTGTTCAGCCGGCCCTCCACTGCTGTCAGCCTCTGATCCAGTGCCTCCGCACGGGAGTGGAACCCAGCCTGGTCTGCCCATATTGATTTGGCTTCATCCGCCAGTTTGGATATATTAGAGTCCATCCCCTCCAATCTGCGACTAACTGAGGGGATCTCTTATAATATGCGGTCCATAGTGACTCCCTCTGCCGGGGTCGTCGAGGGGACCGGGGGGGGCGCTCACCGGTGTGTCGCCGGCTGTCGCGGCCATTGTATGCGGTTGTTGCTTCAGGGCCTCCGTGAATAAGAGCTGCCTGGAGGTCTTGCTCCCTTGTTTTGTCATGGTCATTCGTGCCCCAGTACAGTGTTTCGCCGTCACCAGCCTGGGTGGGGGGGGGGGGGGGAGGGGGGGAGGGGCAATGGCAGGGTTATCCACCCCCATCCACAGGGATATGCAGGTGCTCCTTAGGAGGTCCTCCCCGTCTGGTACGGGGAGCTTTGGTTCTCCCTCCACAAGCTCGTAGGTGCAGACCCGGTGTGTCAGGACCACATTGCCGTAGTGGGAAGTGAGGCTGGGCAGTCGCGCGCTGGGCTGAAATAGTGATCCGGGGGGGGGCATCGAGATGTGTCCCTCTTTAGAGAGGTATTCCTGTCCCTCCGGTAGGCGGTCCACCGCCGATCTTCCACCTTCTCTGCTTCACGCTGTGAAGAGGAGATCCCCGTGCCAGGAGTGGACAGGGGGCTATGGTGCACTTGCTTTTACTGGCGGAGCAGATGTCTGGAAGCGCAGGTGGCATCTGTCACCCGCGCTAGTCGGGGGGGGGCAATCCGTGCTGTGATATAAGGAAGATGCTCTTGCACCTCCGTTAGGCGTTCGCCGCCATTCTCCCTCTTCTTCTACCCCATGCCGCAAGGAGAAGAGGTCCCCGTACCAGATGGGGGCCGGAGGTTTGTGGCGCAGACACCGTTTCAGGCGGGAGGGTGCCTAAGAGTGCGAGTGGCTCCTGTCTCTTGCCGGGGAGGGAGAGGTAATCTGTGCAGTAGCGTGGCATTAGGCGCTACCAGGTGCCAGAAACAGTCTTGACTCAGCAGGACCCCGCTGCTGAAATGGGAGGCGAGGCCGGGCGACCACTTGAGGCCGAGGCTGCGGGCAGGCCTCTAGGCCCAGGAATCGTTCGTAGCTGTGCCGCCCCCTACGAACGCTCCCCAGACGTGGCGATGGTACCGGAGGGGAGGGGGAAGGCAATCTCCATAGCTGCGGGGGCCGTCGCCAGTCTCAGGGAGCAGCCCCAGCTCCTCAGGGCCTCACCGCCAGGTCAAGAGACGGGGCCGGGCAGTCACTCGAGGCTGAGAGCGCGCCTCGAGGCCCGTGAATTGTCCGCAGAGTTGCCGCCCCCGTCGCCCACTCTCCAGATGCAGCAATGCTACCGGAGTGGGGGGGTGAAGGGGAGGCAGCTTGTGCAGCAGCGGTGGGTGCCTCCAGGCTCCGGGAGTAGCCCCGGCTCTTCAGAGTCCCGCAGCAGATACAGGAGGTGGGGTCGGGCAATCACTCGAGGCCGAGGCTGGTGACACGCCTCCAGGCCAGAGAGTCTTCCGACGGTGCCATCTCGGCGCACACTCTTCAGCCGCGACGATGACACCGGAGCATCTGGGAAGGCCCCCACATCTAGAGCTGGCGGGGTGCTATCACAGGGCCACCTCCAGAACGCCACATTCCCCGCCCGGAGTCTCCCTCGGAGCGGAGCTAGTCTCCTAGGCGGCCGTCTTCCTCCGTGGCCAGACCACGCCCGAAGTCTTTGGTTCTGTCGAAGTAGAAGCTGACCGCCTTCTTGGGAGCCAGGCGATGAAGTCTCTCCCCCTCCTCAGAAGGGGGAGGATAGAAAGTGAGTAAGGTGATGGACTGCCCTAGGTGGAAAGGAGTGACCACCGTTGGCAGGAAAGTAGCTCTGGTCCTAAGAACCATCTTATCCGCATCGAATGATGTAAAAGGCGGCTTGGAGCTAAGAGCCAGCAACTCACTTACCCTCCTAGCGGAAGTGATTGCAACGAAAAATATTGTTTTAAACGCTAGGAATCTTAACGGACAACTATGTAGTGGTTCAAAGGGAGAACCCATCAAGAACGTGAGACCCAAATTCAAATCCCACTGAGGCATGATAAAAGGAGTGGGAGGAAAGCTATTTGTTAGACCTTTAATAAATCTCATAACTACGGGAGTTTTAAACAACGATGGTTGATCTGGTAAGCAGAGAAAAGCCGGCAAGGCAGACAAGTAGCCCTTAACTATAGCTACTGCACAACCCTGTTGTGCTAGGGAAAGAGAAAAACTCAGAATATCAGACAAATGGGCTTGAAGCACAAGTTACTAACTTGTGTAAAGATATATATGTAAGAGACAGTAGTTAGTGACAGATTCCTTACCTTAGAATATCCCCAGGCGTCAGGCTGGATCCGGAAAGTTTTAGCAGTACCCTTGCGCGTCGGCAGGCGTCGTCGTGCGGCTCCGCGTCAGTCGTCGGCGTCGTGATCGCCGGGATGACGTCGCGGGCAGTACTTAGACGCCGCCCCCGCGCGCTGACGTCAGTTCTGTACACGACTTTCCGCGCCAGGAACGCAGAGCCATGCAAGAAGCTGACATAGGTGTCTGAAAAATACTAGGGCCCTGAAAGGGATGTCCTTAACCCTAGAAATCAGTTCGCAGAACGGGGAGGATGGGTGGGCGGTAGGAATCTGTCACTAACTACTGTCTCTTACAGATATATCGTTACACAAGTTAGTAACTTGTGCATCTGAAAGAGACACGTTAGTGACAGATTCCTTACCTTAGAATAGATACCCCAGCAATACCAACCCCGGTGGTGGGTCTGCGAACAAAGATCAGACAAGGAAGTCCCGGAGGACAGAACGGCCAAAGAAGCCATCCCTCCGGACCTGGCTGTCAAGGCAGTAATGCTTGGTAAACGTGTGCAGCGAGGCCCACGTAGCTGCCTGACATATATCTTGCAGCGGAACACCGCGGCCTAAAGCCGTGGTAGCAGCTGTTGCCCTGGTGGAATGGGCCCGCAGCCCAATAGGAGGCTCCTTCTTAGCCAAAGAATAGCAGGCTTTGATACACAAGGTGACCCAGCGGGAGATGGTTCTCTTGTGCACCGCCCGACCTTTTTTGGCGCCCACGTAGCCAACAAAGAGCTGGTCATCCACCCGGAAGTGGTGTGTGCGGTTGATATAAAAGGAAAGCGCACGTTTTGGGTCCAGACGGTGGAGCCCCTCTTCCTCTCTGGAAGGAGGCGGAAAGAAGGTGGGCAAAGTGATGGTCTGCGGAATATGGAAGGCAGTAACCACCTTTGGCAAGAAGGACGGACGCGTCCTAAGAACAACCTTGTCTGGATGGACAGACAGAAAGGGAGGTTTGCATGATAGAGCCTGGAGCTCACTCACCCGCCGAGCGGAGGTGATGGCCACCAGAAAGGCTGTCTTCAAAGTAAGACGACGAAGAGGACAGTTATGTAGAGGCTCAAAGGGAGCGCACATTAAAAAGGTAAGAACCAAGTTTAAGTCCCACTGAGGCATGACAAACGGAACAGGAGGGAAGAGGTGTGTAATGCCTTTTAGAAACCGGTTAACAACAGGGGACTTAAAAAGAGAGGGCTGATAAGGGAGCCTGAGGAAGGCCGAGAGTGCACAAAGATAGCCCTTGATGGTACCCAGGGCAGAACCCTGTTGGGCCAGAGAAAGAAGCAACAGAAGAACCTCAGAAAGAGGGGCAGAGAGGGGATTCACAGCCTTTGCTGTGCACCATGCCACAAACTTGTTCCACCTGCAGGCGTATACCACCTTAGTGGAGGGACGCCTGGCTGCCAGAATCACATCACAAACTTCGGGAGGCAAGTCGAAAGGAATCAACTGCCGCCGCTCAATCTCCACGCAAGCAGGTGGAGACTGGACAGGTTCAGGTGGAGGACCGTCCCCTGCTGCTGCGACAGAAGATCCTCCCGAAGAGGCAGACGGATCGGGGGATCGACGCTCATACTGAGTAGCTCGGGATACCAAACTCTTCGAGCCCAGTCCGGAGCCACAAGGATGAGTTGGGCCTGGTCGCGCCGAATCTTCTTCAACACTCTGGGTAGAAGTGGTATAGGCGGAAAAGCGTACAACAGACCGCAACTCCACTCGCGACGAAAAGCGTCGCTGAGCGAGTGCCGCCTTGGAAATTCCAACGCGCAGAACTGATGACATTGCGCGTTCTCTTCGGTGGGGAATAGATCTAACCAAGGCTCTCCCCACTGTAGAAAGAGTCCTTGCGCCACTTCCGAGTGAAGACGCCATTCGTGATCCATCATGCACCTGCGGCTGAGTTCGTCCGCCCTGGCGTTCAGGGAACCTGCCAGGTGTTGAACCATCAGGAATATGCCATGATGTTCCAGCCATGTCCAGAGGCGCAGAGCCTCCTGACATAGGGTCCACGACCCCACCACGCCCTGTTTGTTGCAGTACCACATGGCGGTGGTGTTGTCTGTGAACACCTGCACTACCTTCCCTTTGACAGAGGGAAGGAATGCCTTGAGTGCAAGTCGGATCGCCCGGAGCTCCAGAAGGTTGATATGGAGCTGGGACTCCGCCGGAGACCAGAGGCCTCTGATCTCCGCCTCTCCCATGTGACCGCCCCATCCCAGAAGGGACGCGTCCGTCACGACTGTGTGCTCTGGCTGGGGAAGGGAGAGGGATCTGCCCATGACCCATTGCCGGTTCGAGAGCCACCACTGCAACTGTTTTGCAGTCCCCTCCGAGATCTGGACGTGATCGGACAGGTTGCCCTGGTGCTGCGCCCACTGGAACTTCAGGTCCCACTGCAGAGCCCGCATATGCCATCTGGCATGATCGACCAGCAGGATGCAGGAGGCCATGAGGCCCAGCAGCCTCAGGGTCATCCGTACCGAAACCCAGGATAGAGGCTGAAAGATCGGAATCATAGCCTGAATATCCCGGACTCGCCGTTCGGGAGGATAGGCCCGAAACTGCGTCGTGTCCAGAACTGCTCCGATGAAAAGGAGCTGTGGAGAAGGAATCAGGTGCGACTTCGGCACATTGATGGAGAACCCCAGCGAGTGCAGGAGTTCGGCCGTAGTCTGGAGGTGGGAGACGACTGCCTGGGACGAGCCCGCCTTCAGCAGCCAGTCGTCGAGGTAGGGGAAGACTGGAACCCCTGCCCGGCGCAGATGAGCTGCGACCACCGCCATCACTTTCGTGAACACCCGAGGGGCACTTGTGAGGCCAAAGGGGAGCACGGTGAATTGAAAATGCTCGAGGCCCACCATGAACCGCAGGTAACGCCGGTGGGCCGGCAGGACGAGGATGTGGAAATAAGCGTCCTGCAAGTCCAACGCTACCATCCAGTCTCCAGGGTCGAGGGCAGTCAAGACCTGAGCTAAGGTGAGCATCTTGAACTTCTCCTTCCGGAGGAAGCGATTGACATTCCGGAGGTCCAAGATAGGACGCATGTCCTCCTTGTCCTTTTTGGGCACCAGAAAGTAGTGGGAGTAGCAACCACGTCCTACTTCTGGGGTCGGAACGCGCTCGATGGCCCTCTTGGCCAAGAGGGCCGCAACTTCCTTCTGAAGAAGCACCAAGTGATCCCCTGACATGCGGTGGAATGGAGGCGGCATGGCTGGGGGGGTGGTCTAGAAGGGGAGGGAGTAGCCCCTTCGGACAATGTCCAAGACCCACCTGTCCGAGGTGATGGCACGCCAGTGGTGAAGGTGATGGCGGACCCTGCCCCCTATTGGCGTGCTGTGCACCTGAAAGGAGGGACTAGGAGGGCTTGGAGGCCGCGGACGGGGCGGGGTTGGTGGCCTGACCCGCACGCTGGTTGCCCGATCTGCCACGGCGGAAGCCACTTCCTCGGCCACGCGAAGACGCTTGCTGCGCGGGCCGGTGGCTGGGTAGCAGACGTGACTGGGCACCCCTTCCGTGGCCACGAAAGGGGCGAAAAGCAGATGGCTGCGGAGGGCGTACAGCAGAAAGTCCCAGGGACTTGGCCGTAGCCCGTGAAACGCTCCAGCGCATGGTCTGCCTTGTTCCCAAAAAGACCGACCCCATCAAAGGGCATGTCCATAAGAGTGTTCTGGACATCACCCGAGAAACCAGTGGTTCTCAGCCAGGCGTGACGGCGCAGCGCCACTGTCGTTGCAATAGATCTACCCAGCGAGTCGGCGGTATCAAGGCCACATCGAATGGTGAATTTAGCCGCATCTCTTCCTTCCGCAATGGCGTGGGAAAGCAGTGTCTGGACCTCCTCAGGACACTGGGGCAAAGCTTGCGCCACCGAGTCCCACAGAGAGTGGGAATATCGGCCCAAAAGGCAAGCGGTGTTGACAGACCGCAAGCCAGCACTGGAGGAAGAAAAGACCTTCTTCCCAAATTGATCCAGGCGTTTGGATTCCCTATCCGGAGGAGCGGTAGGGAAGGCGGTTTGGGAAGCAGAGGCTTGGACAACCAAGCTCTCAGGAGTGGGGTGTTGGGAGAGGAACAGGGGTCGCCCGGAGCGGGGCAATGGCGTCGGGCCACGTTCCTATCCACAGGAGCCCCTGTGGCGGGCTTGGACCAGGTGCCCAAAAGAACGTCAGAAAGTGCGTCGTTAAACGGCAGCAGTGGCTCCGAGGAGGTAGCCGCCGGCTGAAGCACTTCCGTCAGGAGGTTAGTCCTGACGGCCACTGTAGGCAATTGGAGGTGTAAGGCCCCAGCTGCTCTACGCAACACCGTTGCAAAATTTGCTCCCTCCTCCGTTGCCACGGAAGGAGGAGACAGCATGCCAGGGTCAGGGGAGGTGTCCAGCCCACTGGCATCCCCAAGTTCCTCAGCCCAGTCCTGTTCGTACTCACACTGCTGTGTGAGAGGGTCCTCCGACCCCTCCCAGTCCTCTTCGTCCTCTTCAGGTTCAAAATATGGAGAAGGAGGGACACGCGGGACCCAAGGTCTCAACGTCGTCGGAGCCGGCGTAGTTAGGTCAACCGGCGTCGATGGGGGTTGCGGCAGCACCGGAGCCGGGATCGAGGCCGGGGCCGAAGCCGGGGCCGGGACCGAGGCTGGTGTGACAGGCGGCGCCGGGACCGGAGTCGTCGGCGGTGCCGGGGAAACCCCATCAGGGCCCGCGGGGCCCGAAGGCCCACCGGGGGGACCTTGAGGCCCGAAGAGGCGGGCCATGGCCGACAGGAATTCCTGTATCTCGGCCGGAGTCGCCCCCGAACCCGGGAAGGACGGGTAATGCGGGGGCGGCTCCACAGGCACTCCCGGAGCCGCGGGGACGGTGCCGACAGGAGCCTTAGCCGAGTCGCGAGACCGGCGAGGCGAAGTCGTGGAGCGATGACGCTTCTTAGACTTTTTGTGCTTCGACTTACCGGAGGAGTGCGAAGACTTGGACCCCGACGACCGATGAGGACTCCGCGACCGGCCCCTCGACCTCTCACGTGACCGGGGCCTGGTGTGGCGTGGAGCTGACTGCCGGACCTCGAGGAGCTTTCGAGACCGCTCTCGCAAAGCCTTCGGGTTCAAGGCCCGGCAGTCAGGGCACGACTTCGTGTCGTGGTCACGGCCGAGACAGTAGAGACACTCTAAATGCGGGTCTGTGATCGACATCATACGACCACAGACGTCGCAGGGCTTGAAGCCGGGCATCCCTACCGACACCTTCGGAGTCGAGAGACTCGTGGAGAAAAACAGTGAAAAATCACCAAAAAGATAGTCAAAAAATTACTAGGGCACTGCTCTTCCCGGATCTGCGCTTACTGGCGCGGAAAAAGAAGAACTGACGTCAGCGCGCAGGGGCGGCGTCTAAGTACTGCCCGCGACGTCATCCCGGCGATCACGACGCCGACGACGGACGCGGAGCCGCACGACGCCGCCTGCCGACGCGCAAGGGTACTGCTACGCAAAAACTTTCCGGATCCAGCCTGACGCCTGGGGATATTCTAAGGTAAGGAATCTGTCACTAACGTGTCTCTTTCAGATAAGGATCAATCAATCTCTCTCCACACCATTTAACAAACTTGGCCCACCCTCAAGAATAGACAGGTTTGGTGGAGTGTCTCCTGGCCGATAAATAACATCCACCACATCCGGTGGCAGAGAGAAAGAGCTCAGATTGCCCCGGTCAATCTACTGGCATAAAGGTGCAGGCTCTGGAGGTGGGGGTGTAGAACCTGTCCCTGCGAGAGGAGGTCTGCCCTGAGAGTGAGAGTGAGGGAGTGTGCGATGAGAGGTAAAGGAGATCTGTGTACCACACCCTTTGCGGCAAATCTGGTGCGATCAATATGATTTGGGCCCGGTCTTGGTGAATCTTCCTCAGAACTCGAGGAATCAAGGGTATGGGAGGAAACGCGCAAGTAAGCTGTAAGCCCTAATCTAACTGAAACGCGTCCCCCAACGCTCCCTGCATCAGATATAGGAGACTGCAGAATGACGAGCAGTGCACGTTATTCTGAGTTGCAAACATGTCCAATTGAGGAAACCCCCACATTCTCAAAATGTGAAGGACCACCTCTGGATGGAGATGCAACTCGTGATCGGCCGAATACTGCCGACTGAGACTGTCCGCACGCACATTCAGTTCTACGACCAGACCTAGGACCAGAGTGGCAGAGCCTCTCTGCAAAGAAGATACAACCCTACTCCTCCCTGTTTGTTGATGTACCACATCGTGGTAGTGTTGTCTGTCAGGACCAGAACCGACTGACTGCGAAGGGAGGGAAGAAAGGCCTTGAGAGCCAAATGTATCGCCCGCAATTTCAAAACATTTATGTGAAACAACCTTTCCTCAGAAGACCGAAGGCCTTTGACATCCAAATCCCCCAGATGAGCTCCCTACCCTAGAGTGGAGGCATCAGTTATCACTGTTGCCACCGGAGAGGGAGGTTGAAATGGCTTCCCTCGAGACAAGTTGCCTGGAACACTCCACCATAACAGCTCCGCTGAGGTGTCTCTGGAGATCCTGACCACCTCTTCGAGATCTCCCTTGTGTTGAAACCACTGCCTGCGGAGGCACCACTGTAGGGCCCTCATGTGTCAGCGTGCATGGTTGACCAATAGTATGCAGGAAGCAAACAGACTGAGCAGGCGCAAGACCTTCAGGACTGTAACAGCCGCTCCAAAAAGTGATATCATAGCCTGGATGTCTTGAATCCTCTGTAGAGGCGGGAAGGCACGACTTACAGTAGTGTCCAGTACTGCCCCTATGAACAGGTTGCACTGAGAGGGCACTAGGTGAGATTTGGGTACATTTATTGAAAACCATAAATTTAACAATTGTGTTACCTGCAAATGATGCAGCACCATCTCTGGCTACTACGCTTTGAGCAGCCAGTTGTCCAGATATGGTAAAACAGGAACCCTCGATCTTCTGAGATGTGCTGCCATCACCTTTGTAAAGACTCGAAGTGCGGAAGTAAGGCTAAATGGAAGGACCGCAAACTGGTAGTGCTGAGACCCCACTGTAAAACGAAGATACTTTCAATGCGACTTCAGGATGGGAATGTGAAAATACGCATCCTGCAAATCGATCAACACCATCCAGTCTTCCTTCTGCAGCGCAAGAAGAACCTGAGCCAGGGTCAACATTTTGAATTCCTCCTGTTTGAGGTAAAACTTCAAATTCCTGAGGTCTAGGATCGGCTCAAGCGACCGTCCTTTTTGGGAATCAGGAAGTACCGGGAGTAGCAACCCCTTACATGCTCTGGAACCACCTCAATCGCACCATTTTGCAGCAATGACAGAACCTCCTGCTAGAGAAGCAGAAGGTGCTCTTCCAAGCACGAACCCTGGCGGGGAGGGAAGGAAGAGGGAAACTCCCGGAAGGGTAGGGCATACCCATTCTCTACGATGTTCAACACCAAGAGATCTGTAGTAACAGACCTCCACTGTTGTAGAAAATGGGACACCCGTCCTCCCACGGTACAAGCAAGCTCTAGGATGGTGGAGCTAGAGCTGCTTCCCTGCCACACCAGTTGGAGGGGCAGAAGAAGAAGAGACCTGCTGTTGTACTGCACCCAGCAGACAACCACTACCCTTTCCTCTGTAAGATCTGTACAAGGGATTTGCCTGCTGTTGCTGCAGCTGCTGTCTGGTACGAAAGGACAAGTTCCTCCCAAAGTCACAAAGCTTGCGATATTTTTCAAAGCCCCAGGGCTGAGATTGAAGTCCCAAAGACCTTGCTGTGGCTCTAAGTCTTTAAAGCGCTGCGGCGCCTAGTCCGCTTTGGCCCCACACAGGCAAGATCCATCGAATGGCAGATCCAACAAAGAGGCTTGGACATCAGGAGAGAACCCTGAATTCCGCAACCAAGTGTGCTTCCTAGTAGCCACAGATGATCCCATCGCCCTGGCAACCGAATCAGCAGTGTCCAGACCAGACTGTATGACCTGGCGGGCCGCAGCTTGGGCATCCGTCAGTACCTCCGAGAAATGCCCTTGAACTGCCTCAGGCAGTTTTGGGACCACCTTCCTGGCAGAGTTCATAAGGGCGTGGATGTAGCGACCCAAAAGGCATGTGGCATTTGTTGACTTGAGGGCCATGCTCCCTGACAAGAACACCTTCGCAGATTGCTCCATGCGTTTCGGCTCCCTATCTGCAAGTGTATATGGGAAGGAACCTGCAGACTTCCTTGAGGAGCATGAAGCTTGGACGACCAAGCTTTCTGGTGAAGGATGGGTGGACTGGAAAGCAGGATCCCCAGAGCCACTTTCTATCTCCTTGCCACTGTCCTGGACACCGCTTGAGCAGACATCAGCTTCTGCCAGACATCAAGAATGGGCTTGGTCAAAGCCTTGTTAAAAGGAAGTAAAGGCTCTGAGATAGAGGAAGGAGAATGGAGCATCTCCGTCAAGATATTAGATTTTAATTCCGCTGTGGGAAGTGGCAATTCCAGCAGATCCGCTGCCTTCCTGATCACGGCGTGATAAGTTGTTACCTCCTGCATCAGGAGACCTTTTGGAGATGAGAGCTCCCATTCAGGAGAGGTATCCAGGCCACTAGCTTCCTGCAAATCTTCAAAATCCGGATCTGGATCCATAATCTCCCCTTCCTCAGCCTCTCCATGCTCCAGGTATTCTTCCTCTTCTAATAATCTCTGTGCCTCTCTGAGACCTCCTACTCGGAACACGCGTCAATGGAGCCAGGCGCGGCGCTGGTGACTTCGGGATCAGCATCAAAGGGAGGTCTACAGGAACAGTAGTCGAAGCCGGTCGAGTCGGCGCTGGTTCAGAACCAGACGGCGCCGGGGGAAGAGCCATCCAGTGTCACTCACCCCTCCAAAGATTGCACCAGCGTCAAAAATCTCGGCATCGGGAGAGGCCAACTCCCTGGAGCCATCAGCATAAATGGGCCAAAGAGATGCCTGAGGGAAATGAGGTGGCAAACCTTCCAGGGAAAATGGCAGCGGACCCATGGGGCCAACAGGCACACTAGTAGGGTCTGCCGCTCTGGCAAACAAGCCAAACACCGCATTTAAAAAAAAGACAAAGTCCCCTCAGGAGAAGGAGATGGAGTGATCTCATCTTGTTGATGACTCCTGGGACCTGGGGACAACGACTTCGGAGTCACATCCTTCGACGAATGACGCTGAGACCCATGGCATCGCTTTTTCTTGTGTTTCTTCAATGACCCTTAAGTATGCGGAGTTGGCAACTTGGAACGGGACCTCTACCTTCTTCTACCCCTTTTTTGCTTATTGTCCTTGGCCATGAATAATCTGGCCTCCCTTTCCTTCAGCGCTTTGGGATTCATGCGCCTGGGATTCAAGAGCACTCCTTAACGTCGTGGTCCGACGAAAGACACCATAAACAGTCTTCATGGGGGTCAGGGATAGACATCTGGCCCCCACATTCCATGCATGGCTTGAAACCAGATTTACTTTGAGTAGCCATCCTCGATGCTACAAAGTCACGACAATTCGCAACAAAGAAACTCCCAGAAATGGAGAGCATTGGGAAAAAGTGCTATGTATCAACGGCGCAGAAAAAAGGGAACGGACGTCAGCACGCCAACGAGGTCTTCTTATGGCTCCGATGACATCACGCGGAGCCGTTCCATTGTGACGTCCTCATCAACGTGGGAGAGCAGAGGAGAAAATTTTGCGTGGAATGCTGTGCATTGGGGTAATTCAAAAGGTGAGGAACCCACAGGCAGATGTGTCCATCAGAAAGAACTTAGTAAAGAAGATGTTAACTGTTAGAGCCTTGAACACAAAGTAACGCTACACAACAAGTATGTATTTAGACTACAGTCAAGTGCATGTACTGGACAGTCACAAGTGGTGTGACAGCATTTACTTCCATGTCTGTGAACCCTGCATGATTCCACATCAGTGATTTGAAACCAAGGCATTGAAACTCATACCAGAGAAGAAACCTGTGGATGTTGATTTCCCCTCAATCTGACATTGAAATCGCATGCTGGTGAGAAGATCTCAGTTTAAAGAAAGCAACCATTCAGGACGGGCTGGACATTAAATGTAGAGAGCTGTGGGAACAAATGGGATTGTAGTGTTGATGGAATAGCCCAAGTGCTCCTGGAAGATCCTGTACCAACAGATTATGTGTTGCTAAAAACAATGAACTCACAGGGGAGGAGCGGAGCCTGGGGAAAGAAGTGAGAGGACATCTTCCCTGTGCTCTCCCTGGTCCTTTCCCATCAATTTATCTCCTTCCCTCATGGGTGTCAATCTACAAAGAAACACATTTTTAAGTCATCAAGCACTTGCAGCAGGTCCATACATCTCTTAAAAGAGGAAGCCCTCCTTTCTGCAATCAATAGATGCAAAGTGATGCCCTGCCACTGGTTTGTATAAAGAACACCGACCATGTATCTGCAAGTCTGTAAGGTCAGAAGAACAAAGGTGAATGTGACTCGCATGGCGGGTTGAAGAGGCATGTTAAATGCTGTTACTGCTTTTGGCAAAGATCAACACACGCGTCGCTGGACACAAATGCACGTGGTCACTGGACACATGCATCAGGGAACTCCTCACAATGATGGAGCAGAATTTGAAAGCATGCAGTGATTACAGAAAGAAGTGGCTGACCCAACTGGGAACTAAGCTGTAAAACAGTGAAATCTACCAAGTGAGATCAATAGTGCAGGTCTAAGGGCCTGGGCACTGAGAGACACTGTGGATCAGAAGGCCACAAGAGGAAGGATGCAACGCTTTATGTTGAATGACATGTACCTGGGCCAGTTATTTTCTTTGCAGGTCCATGTCTTTCTTGCAGTGGTCTGTGATTTCAACAATATTTAACTGCTGGAAGTGAAGGTCCTGACTATGTAATGAGCACAACTGTGGTAGTGGTGTCTGCCTAGGGTGGAAGAGCAGTTGAAGTTCAGGGTTGGTTGGGTCTCCTGCACATCTGAATAATAATGAAAATGGTGGAACATGATGCATGTGCTGGGCAAGGGGTAGTGCCCTAGATGAACATGGTATACAGAGTGTATACAGAATTCATCCAGGGGGCTACAAACAGTGTGCATGCTCTCAACCAAGCTGTGCCATTAAGTGCAACAGAGAAAAGCTAAGGGTACTGCAATTCTCGGGGCGCTAGAGTGCCAGCTGCAACAGTAACTGTGGCGGATCTGGTGTGACCACGCCGAGGGGTGTACCGCAGCTTGACTGACGTGCGGCTGCAGCCGAGACGACTCGAGCTGCGGAAGAGGTAGCCAGAGCCCAGCGCGCGCTGTGGACCTGTGCAAAGCAGTCTGCCCGCGGTCCCTTGCTCCAAGCCCCGGAGACACGCACTGAGAGCCCCCCCAGTGGAGCCCAGATCTTCAAGTACCGAAGTGGGCCGAGGTGCATCGGCCAGGAGGTCGCCCAGCGGAGAGTCGTGGTGTCGACTGGGTGATGTCCCGCGGGGTGCTGCTGACGCGTAGGACTGCGGCCTAACCTCAGAGATCCGTTCCTGGCTGGGCCCTCCTGGGCCGGAACGACTGTCCCTGGCGTGAGAGGGTGCTGATATAGACGGACACGAGGCAGCGGAACACCGGCGAAGCGTCGCGGCTCAGTGGGCGGAGGGGGACGGTGATCCCAGCTGCCGGGTGGGCCTCGCGCCCTCCACCAGCCCCAGCCGTGAACCCGTAGAGGCAGCATAGGCCGGGACGGACTGAGCTGCGCATTGCAGGGCCTCCCAACCGCAAATTAATTCTCACCAGTGCGACGGAGCCGGGCTCACTGAGGCCCCAGTGAGACATACTCGCGCTCGGCATAGACTGGAGGGCGCGGAGGTCCGTTCCCTGGGGGGCCCCGCCGACCGGCAGTGAATGGTCAACGGGCCTCCAGTGAAGCGCGGCTGCGGAATCGGCCGGAGGGGGCCGTGAGTGCAGCAGACAGGCAGGCCCCGCACCTCCCGTAGACCCCGGCCCCGTCCTTGGAGGGAAAGCGCCGGCAGGAACAAACAGTGCCACATGTTGAGGGACCCCCCCGGCGGCATTGGAAGCATACCGGCAAGGTGGAGCAGGGCCCCTGTGGCCCAGTGTCATAACCAAGCTTTGAGAAAGGACTGACCATCAGAGACTGGCGGGCGAGGGAGTCCAATCCATGGGGGGATTCGCTGCCTGGTCGAAAACAAAGGTCACCGATTAGGCCCAGCTCCAACTCCGGAGACAGGGCTGCCCCTGTGAGTCTGATCAGACACACTCATCCCTGTGATAACCTGTGGACGTGGAGGGCAGCCCTCCGGCCAGACCCTGCCATCCTTGGAGGCGAAGAGGTTCCTTGGTCCCCTCAAAACATGTCGGGAGGATCCTGAAGCACAGGGGCGGTTGAAGGAGGAAATACACCTGACTGCGGCTGGGGGAGGGACCCCACCGGGGCTCACAGAAAGTGGGAATAATACTGGAGGCCCGGTAACACATCAAGCCGCGTGACCGGCGCTGACGGAGCACGCTAAGCGAATGGGTAGATAGCCACGTGTCCATAACTGGTCGCACCCACCTTTGCTGAAACCTAGATACTGTGGGGTCGAGAGGACTGCCTTCCAGTAGCACGAAGCTCCGGAGTGCACCTATGCAGTGATCTGATTGAGCCTGGGCCGGCTGAGACCGGGCGGGCCCGCCTTGGTGGGGACCACCCCCGGTTGCACAACCAGGTAGTGCGCCATGGGCAAAGCAGATGCGAGACAGCCGAAGCTCTCATTTGAACAGCGCAAAACCCCCAGGGGAAGCACCCCTCCAGTGGAGTAGCAGGCAGATGCGAACATGGCATCCGCATCGACTACTGAGCCAAACATCTGTGCCATGTTCGCGGACTTGAAGCACTCTCTGGCAGCAATTGACTAAAAAATCGACTATGTCAGACCGACTGGATCGGCTCAAGGACAAAGTGTCAAATCACGATGAGCGCATCGCGGAAGTCGAACAACGGACCTCTGCGCTGGAGGATGACGGCACGACGACCTGTGAGAAACTTCTACGCATGGAGAAGGTGTTGGAGGTCACTAGGAATAAAAATGAAGATCTTGAAGCCAGGTCCCGGCACAACAATTACGTATCCTCGGAATCCCTGAAACTACTGCGATGACTCGCGTAGAGGACTACATTGAAGCAATGCTACGGTCCCTCTTTGGTGATGCCCTGTCGGCGATGTGCATTGTGGAGCGTGCCCATAGATCGCTCGGCCCGCGACTAACCCCTCCCCCCCCCTCCCCGAGTACCCCACTGGAAAGCGCTCCCTCTTTCTTTGGCTGGTCGAATCGCCATTGCCAAGATGGTGATACTGCCCAAGTTCTTATATACTTTCGTCAATCTCCCGCTTCCTCTCACGTTGGAATTCAAGAAGCAACTTCGCTCAAATCTGATCTCTTTGGCCTGGCGGGCAGCCTCGTGCGGCCTGGGAGACCCTCACGCCCCTGTTCGAACAAGGAGGCTTGGGTGCGCCAAACATGGAATTGTACCATAGCTGTGCACAGGCCCAATTTGCGTTCCATCGGATATTCCCGACCCAGTTTATGGCGCACACGGACCCTGAGAGTGACCAAGCGGACCCAATTCCATTGCACATGGTATTGATTCGACCCCAGGGCCGCCCGCGGGCCAGGATCGATACAGTTGGCTGTACGGTTTGGGCATGGCAGATGCTCCGTCGCAGAGCGCGACTGGACACTTTATTTGCGCCTTCGGTACCGCTCACTAGAAACCCGGAATTGCCCTTCACTGAAGAGGCGGGGTCTGTCAGCGACTGCGTAAGCTCCAGCTGCATACGCTGGGACGAGCATTCCCAGACGGTGCCTTTGTCGGCCTGGATGCCGCACTGGGGGACGAACACACGGGCCTCATAGACAGGATGACATCAGCAATGGGCGGCGATGCGGGCGCATTACGCTTCGTTCCCTGTAGCGCCACCAACGTTCCAAGTCCGGGAAGCATTTCTAACCAATCCTTCACCCCGCAAACTTATAACCCGTTTTTACTCTGGCATGCAGCGTGACTCCCCAATAAGTGTACCCCCCGCACAGCGCGAATGGGAAGAAAGTCTGGGAGTCCCCTTTGAGGAAGGTGTCTGGACCTATTACTGCACGCAATCCAGGGATATGTCACCCAATTATAGGTTGAGGCTTATTCATTTTAAATTTCTCTATAGATTATACAGGACTCCAGTGTGGCTGTACAGAGCGGGGCTGAATGCGGATGCGGGATGTGCCCGCTGTGGAACGCCTGAAGCCTCCTTCATGCACCTGGCATGGGAATGCCGGGAGGTGGCGAGATACTGGGTCTGTGTGTTTGATGCACTGGATGAAATGCTGGAATGTAGGTTGGAGCGCACCCCCTTGACTGCCCTACTAGGATACGTCAAGTGCCTCCCGACAGACACTAGGAGACTTGCGGCCATGATGCTGTTACTGGCAAAGAGACGGGTAGCGATCTGTTGGGACCCCAAGCGCAAGCCGCGTAGGGACGAATGGCTCAGGGATGCAGCATTCTGCCACACTCAACTATCCGAGTTTTGGGAACTAATACCCGCACAAGTGCCCCCTCAGAACATATGGGAACCATTGCAAAGCTTTCTACGCACACACCAGGTTGACCAAGCACAGGCCCTTGCAATAGAAGTGTAAGTGAAAACAGAGAAGCACCCAAAGCAGGGGGGGGGGGGCCGCCTCATGCACCTGCGCACCACCTTCTTCAGCTCGGCCAGAGAGGTTCACCCCCCTCCCCCTGTGCCCCCCCTTTCTTCCTATCCCCCTTCTTTCCCAGTTGACCTCTCATTGCTGACAGGCGGCTGTTGCCCTTCGGGCAGATATACGAACTGGCAATGAAACATTTGGCTTCAAGGTCATTGCATGACCAGTTGGACTTTCATTCTCCTCGATATGGTAGCTGTTTCTGCGAATATAGACATGCAATTACAAGTTTCCAAATGTATTTCCGCCCCCGCCTTAGCCTGATGCAATATGTCGCCGTCTGTAATCAACGAAAAATCTACAAA
Organism: Calotriton arnoldi; assembly: GCA_963921515.1. Lineage (NCBI taxonomy): Eukaryota > Metazoa > Chordata > Amphibia > Caudata > Salamandridae > Calotriton > Calotriton arnoldi. The sequence goes on along the minus strand of CAWUFW010001136.1, from coordinate 683,885 downwards.
TAAAGTTTTTAAAAAGGTTAAAAAAATAAATAAAAAAAAGGGTACTGCAATTCTCAGCCTTTCTGTGCGTCACCAGTAAGGTGCAACTTTAGTCCAATGGCACAGTGACCACAGAACCCACATCAGCAGAATGCTTGAATTAATCTCAGCCACTAGTAATTACTTGTGTCACATGCCGCACTCCAGTAAAAAAAATTTCCCACCATGCCATTCCGGACAGAGACCATCCATATACAACATGAAACCAGTCTGGGATTCCTGGTGTTTCCCATATAGAGGGGACCTGGGCCTGGCAGTTAGACCTAGACTGTTCCAACTGCAGTAGGAACCAGTCTGAGTTGCACATGGTTGGTCTCCTTTGGGCCACCAAAAAAAACAATTCTCGTTTACATTTTTTATGTTCTGGTATTACAAAGAAAGTGTGCTAAACCTAAACAAGCTTCAGCTGATTAGTTCATATTAAATTCCTTGCTTCTGCCAAGATTAACATTTATCACACTGCTTGGACAGTGGGTGGGATTGCATTTTCTGGCCCATTGGTCATTGAAAATCAGAGCAAACGTTAAATAATGCATAAAAAGCATTACAAAAGGGGAGAGCAATTTAGATAGGACCTATGGTGTTATACAAAACTGTTATGAACTAGCATTGCCTAAGTCTTGGAGTACAGTCACACTTTAAGTGTCAATACTTTTTAGATCTAAGCCTATCAGACAGCTCAGCTGTCTTGTTTGCCAACATCATCTTGGGGAAATTCGGAAAGCTTCCTTGGGAATGCATTACGCCCATTGCTTACCATTGGCTTTGTGGTTTGTAACTCACATTTGCTTGCTTTCTATTTGCTGGCTTTGTTTTAGGTTGTCCAGCTTGAAGCCGTCCCTTCCGGTGCCCAAACCCCATTTACTGTATTCTTCCACAAGTATTGAATTTCTGTAAACAGGCCTTTAAATCTTGCTCTTATCTTGTCACATTTGCTGTGAATTCAAAGACAGAGGTCAAATGTCAGGCTCTATCTTCCAGGGAACTTGGTGTTTACTTTTCTTTCTCTCACTTCAAAGTGAGAGAATTTATGTGAATCATGCTGGCTACTTGTTATCTTTTTTTTCTAGCACAAAACAAAATGTAAATCTTTGTAAATGCATTGTGCAGATATTTCAGACTATGGAAAGCACAAATGAAGCACATTTTTGGGTAATTCCTTAGTGTAGTGGATATACATATTTTAACACAATCAAAACAAATCAATACAATAGGTGATGACAATTCCACATATTATCCTTTGTGTTGTATACTTTAATCAGTAAAACTGTCTGTGCAAATGTAATTGTCATTTCAACTGAAGATTTGTTGTATGTAATGGCAGTGTGGTACCACACCATGTATACTCCACTTTACCCCACTCCACGCCACTGCACTCTACACCTCTCTACTCTATGACAATGTACGCTACCCTACACTACTCTACTATGCAACACTGCATCTTCGTCACTGCACTCTACGCCAATCCACTCTAATCTACTCTTAATCACCGCACTCCATAACACTCTCCTCTATGCCACTGCACTCTACGCCATTTCACTCTACTCTGAAAATCTATTCTACGCCACTGCACTCTGCCCCTCTAGTCCACTCTGCGCCATTGCAATCTACCCAGTGCTACTCCACTCTATTCTACACTGCTGCACTCTACGCCAATGCACTCTACATCACTTTACTCACAACAAATACACTCTACCATAATCTACTCTGTACCACTGCACTGTACGCCACTATTCTTTATAACACTCTACGTCACTACACTCTACGCCACTGCACTCTACTCTGTGCCCCTCTACGTCACTGCACTCTACCCTGCACTACTCTACGCCAGTGGCCCCTAACCCACTCTCCTATTCACCACTGCACCTTTGTACTCTATGCCATTCACCACACTGCACCCTAATCAAGTCTGCACCACTGCACTCTACTCTATTTCACTGCGCTCTATGTCACTCTACTCTATATGTCTGCACTCTACCCTGCACCACTGCACTCTACTCCATTGCACCCTGCAATCTACTCTGCACCACTCCACGTCACTGCACCCTATGGCAATCTACTCTGCACCACTGTACTTTATGCCACTTCACTCTATTCCACTCCACAACACTACGCACTACACTCCATTAAACTCTACTTTATGACTCTCTACTCCATTAAACTCTACTCCACTTTATTCCACTCTACACTACTCTTCGTTGCTCTAAGCAACTCCCTCTGCGCCACTCCACTCTACAACACTCTACTCCATTTTATGCTATTTCTACAATCTACTTTTCCCTACGTCATTCTACTCTACAACACTCTCTACTCCACTCTACGCAACAACTTCTAGGCCACGACACTATGCCACTTCACTCTACAACACTACTTCACTCTACGTCCTTTCACTCACGACATTCTGCTCACAACACTCCACAACACTCCACAACACTCCACAACACTCCACAACACTCCACAACACTCCACAACACTCCACAACACTCCACAACACTCCACAACACTCCACAACCCTTTACCCCACCAACTTTTAGCCATGCTGAACAGCAAACACGTTGGTGTACAACATGGCTAAAACATATTGGCAAAGCCAATAGCTCTTGCATAGGAGAGACCTATTGGCTTTCCTAATGCTTGTTAGCATATGGCTGTAGACAGCCTTAGCGGTCTGTGGCGAGTGCTCATATGATCAACAAAGGCAACGTCATAGCGGCTGCCTACACTATGCCACTGATTTTACACTATGGCTTCAGAGATGTGACAAAATAGTTTAGTACTGTACACACAGCTGGCGCAAGTCTAGCAGAAGAAGAAACTTCTCCAGTCTAGACAGGGGTTCCACACTAGAGAATAACAAACCCACCAATAGCAGCTGTCAGCCCTCTTCTTTTTCTTCTACTTACAATAGTCTAAGATAAGAGGACCCCTGAATAAAATAAAACTTGCCAAGTGCTTCAGACCAAATGTTCAATTCATAGGGATGAACACAACACAGTAAATATGAAAAGACTAGTCACCTTTACAGAACCAACAGAAACTGAAGACAAATAGCCAATCACTGCTCACAAGTGGGCAGTTTAACAGGGTCTTAAAGTCTAAACACCACCAAATCCAGTTCTGTGTAAACGAGCAGCAATATCCATCTACCTAGAAAGATTAGAGACACCAGAAGGTCTCTGGTTGGTCAATGCTGGTTGTGTTTTGAAACATATTGTGACATCAAGTACTGTAGAATACCTGTCTTAATAGTGCCAAGACAGGTAGTTTTCACATTTCTGAAAGGAGCTATGCATCCTTCGTCTTTGATTTTTTTAAAAAACAAAAAAACTCAACTTAGATTTTAGAAAGCCAGTAGATCCCTAAAAGCGATTTCCCAATTAAGCAGGTAAAATGCAGCTGCATAATACAAATAGCACCTCTTATAAGGTGGACTCCTCTCACTGGTGCACCAACTGTGGCAAACAAACACCGGCAAAGCCAACAGTTCTTTGTGTATACTGTTCAGCAACAGAAAGCCCAACATGACACATCAAGTATGTTACGTTCAGGATCCATGATGAATGACAGTTCAAGGTGTGCTTGCATTTTTTAAACACACATTTACAAAAATATGCAATTATTTTAGAACATTGAGCTTGTCAGATTATTAAAAAATAATCTATGTGCCACTAGGAACAGAGAACTTCACGGAATAATCACAGCAGAAGTGAGGTGAACTGAGGTAATGAAGTGAACTACTACCAAAATACCTCTGCATGCTGCAAGCCCGAGATTTTCAGCAAATCCCAATATACCCAAGTTAAAAGAAAGGGCACCGAAGACTAGGGAAACCAGAGATCATGGCTCTACAAATCTGCATAACATAATATCTTAGTCTACTCTTTCCATTTTAAATTAGAAACTGGATTTCCCCATACATTTATCCACTAAAGAGAAAACATTGAACATGAATGGATTTAAGAAATTTCTTGCAGCAAATACAGGCCTTTTGCACATGAAGAGAAGGTAATATACTACAAGCCAGATTGAAATGACAAAGGTAGAAAAAAACATAGAAGCATCGATGATTGCATTAGTGGCAATTTACCAAGAAAATTAAATGCCTTCTGAAAACAAAAGTTGAATAATGGAGCAGTGTGAGTAACAGAAACTGCTTCAAATGCATTGTCAAAGCAGTGCAGCAGGAATAGAGCAGATATAGAAAAGAACAAGAAAGCCCAAGCTTCCCAGAAAGTGCTGAAAATAAAAGCAAAACATAGTTCAGTGAATTGAAGCAGTGAAAAAATCCATGTTATCCAATCAAAAGGATGGAAAGAGGCTACACTACAGGGGAGGGACAAACACAAAAAGAAGGAAGGCCATCAAATAAGAAGCAAGCAAATGAGTGACAAGAAAGCCAATAAATGATAAGCAATGGCCTGAATCAAAGCCCCAGAGTAAGTATTGGTATTGTACACAGTAAGTCTTTTGACAACAGGTAGCTAAAGGGGTCTGCAGAGGAGACCCACAACCAGAGTCCACTTTTCCTTATGTGGACTCCTTTCTCTGCTGCTCCAACTGAAGCAACTTTGAGCATTGGGGAAACTACATACATCATGTTTAACAGCTACAATGGAGTCCTAACCTGTCAACCAGGACAGAACATGGACACTGAACCATCATGTACATAAAGTTACACCTCAAAATAGTGGTGACACTAACAGTAACGGTGCAACAAAAGGCTGCACAATTTTGGGTACAATAATGCAGGCAGAAGCTACTCGCTTACTGTACTCCATTATTCATCACCACAATACAGACAGTGCAAATACAAACAGATGATTGTTGCTTACCTTTCCTAGAATAAGGTCAGTCAATCCAGATCGCTTCAAGAAAAGAGCAGCATCAGAAGCCAACACCTTCCCTGTGTTACTTGATTCAACCTGCAAAAGACTCAAAGATGAGCAAGTCTTCCAAAGTATGCGTGGTCAAGGATCAAGTCTGCATTGCACTCCTGCACACTTCACGACGCTTCTCGACAAAAGCCCTGGCATTTATTTATTTTTACAATTTTTTTTTAAAAAGTGCCAGGGCCCTAGTCAGGAGGCCACCGCAATTTGTACTACACATTCCCACTGTACTTACTCAACTACTAACCATCACCCTGCTACAAGTGTGACAATTCGGACTGTTTGAGGCAGCCAAAGCCTTAAGAATGGCTTGGGTGGAGGCCACACATACAGAGTGGTGCACGCGGTCACTTTTATATTAAAACTCAGCTTGCATCAAGCGTTTTACTGTTACTTGTCATGAGAAATGCAGAAAAAGTCGCAAAAATATCAATACATTGGATGAAATGTGCTTCAAATATTTCATAAACACTTATGTGGGCATTCTAGCGTTACATATTTTAAATTTGATTTTGTTATTTACAGTAAATTATTAGTGGATAAATGTATGGGAAAAACCAGTTTCGAATTTAAAATGGAAAGAGTAGACTAAGATGTTATTTTATGCAGATTTGTAGAGTGCACTATCACCTGAAAGGGTATCCTGGCAGTGGCACTGAGCAGGTGTGAGCTTAGCCAAACCTATGGCCTAATGGGACTACTTGGAAAGCCAGGTCTTCAGCTTCTTGTGCAATTCAAGAAGTAAGGAGGAGGGTCCTATTTGTTGTGGCAGGTCTTTCCATGCTTTGGGAGCTATGAAGTAGTAGGCTCCACCGCCGGATCTGGTTTTCCATATGCTTGGGATGTGTTCTAGTAGACTACCGGACGACCTGAGGTGTCTGGAAGGTTTGTGAAAGCAGATGTGATTACTGAGATATGCTGGGACAGTGTTATGTAGTTCTACCATACAAAAGGTACGGTGGACTCCCTACGTAGGACAGATTAAATTTCCTACCCAGTCAAAACACCTACGGACTCAAAATGCCAAATCGTTATTACTGGAAGAGGGGACATCACCCACGTAATGTCGGCCACCTCACTCCATCCTGGTAAGATGGTAGTACCAGGGTGGAATCAACCTCAACTGTGAGGGAGTTCTTAAAATAAACTAAATCTTTGATAGTGCAGGGATCCAGATCAGAAAGTTAATTAAAAATATCTTGGGTATACCACATGAATATCCTGTAATGGGTGGTACCTTATGTATGATTAAAAAAGGGGTAACTATGGGTGTTCTAGGAGTATAATGGCCCTATCATCCTTAAAAGTGCAGATTTTTGTTTGAGCCCTTAGGTGCTTTGAGACCTAGAGGGGGGAGGTTTAGAGTGATTCTGGCCACTGATTTCTGAATGGTCTGCAGCTTTCTGGTGAGTTGTTTGTTGATCCTGTCATAGAGGATATTCCCGTAGCCCAGCTTGCTTGCGACCAGGTCATGCGTGAAGGTGTTCCAGGTGATGATTGGGAGTCATTTAAAAATCTTCCTTTGCATCGTCCGGGTATGAAAGCATAAGGCGGTGATGGTGTTGACTTGGGCGGTCATATTGAGTTTTGATGTTGATGATGATCCCAAGGTTCTTGGCGTGGGTGGTGGTGGTGAGTGTCGGTCAAAACTCTTTTGGCCACCAGGTGGTGTCCCACAGTGAAGTACTCTTTCCAAAGATCACAATTTCGGTCTTGTCGGTGTTCAACTCCAGACAAGGTGTAGGAAGCTGGCTCTGTATATACTACACCAAAGTAAGGTATAGTGTCCACAGAGTCCAGTGGATCCCCAGAGGTATAGCAAAGGCTAAAGTAGATAATAACGAAATCTCTGTTGTGGTAGTGTGGTTGAGCAGTCAGGCCTATCAGGTAAGAAATTATGTCACACACTCAAAGACTGAATCCAGACCAATTGTTTGCATAAAAAGTTATGTTGTTTTATTTTTATAACCAAGATTGACTTAGTAGCAGGTAAGTTAAACTCTTCATACAATGTTACTTTTCAAAAGACAGTGAATACTGGTTACTGGTTTGGTAGGAACATTTAGATTACTTTTGCAGTTGAGAAAACAATTGTTAAGCTGTTCAAAACACTTGAAATTACATTTAGAGTACTTTTAGATTACTTCGAGATTACTTTTCTAGTTTGGCATGAAACACACTCCTCACACAGTTTAAGCAACACAGGACATTGGTAAACAGGTTAACTCTGGTGAAGGCACTACGTTGCTTTTGTTGCAGTACAAGACAGTTCAACAGAATTTTCAGTGAAAACCCACCATTCAGTCCTATGGAGCAAAATGAAGTGTCAAGTTTGCAGGTAAGTAAACAGTTTTGGGGTTGGAGTTTTGGAGGGGAGAACCAAGGTTCCCCAAGGTTCAGGTTGGCACTCAAGGGGCACCACCAGCTGCACTAGGGCCACCGGGTGCAGAGTGCCAGGTGCCAAAGTTAGCCAATGGGGCTAGGGGGCACCTCAGTTGGGGGCTGCTCACGGGCAGACCACTCGGTCTCGGGAGCCAAGCTCTTAGGGTTAAGATAAGGGCAAAGGGAGTCCCAGGTTGGCACCAAATCCACACCACCAGAGGCGCAGGGGCGGCCGGGTGGATGGTGCTCAGGAGGAGTCGGGAGCCCAATACTTTTCAATAGAGGATGTCCGTCGCGGAAAAGGACTGTAGGCTGGAGCCAGAAGACTGGATAAAGGGGGGTTGCTGTTGGACAAATCCGGTGTCCACAGGAGATCAGAGTTATTTAGGAAGGCAGGGCAGGTCCCTGGGGTTCTTGGAGGCTGCTGGCTGCAGGACACACCGGGTTCAGCTCACAGTGGTTCAGAGCAAGAGATAGGGCGGTAGGGCTGGGGCCAAAGGAGTTGTTGTCGTCCTCCTGTTCTGCAGCATGGCTCTTCGGTCCTTCTTGTCACATCGAATATTAAGAAGCAAGGCTCAGGGGTGCCCTTAAATACTAAATTAAGGGGCATTACAGGGGTGTGCAGGTGGGGACCTATGGGTCCCTTCCCTGGGGTATCTACACCCCCTAGTATGCCACCCTCCAGTGGGAGGGGGCATAGGCCTCTTCCTGATTGGAGGGGTCCCCCCATCTACAATATGGCAGAGAATGAGATGTGGGCTTCACCTCGCCTCCCCCACCGGAGGGGTGGGGTTGGCACAGGTGGGCACACCTCCTTTCCAAGTTAGGTTTTCATGCCAGATCTGGCGCCCAAAATGGGGGTCAGAACCGGTGGGAGCCAGCTGCTGATAGCAGCAAAGGGTGAGGGTAGCCAACAAAGGCGGTAGGCCTTTGAAACTCCCTCTTCAGAGACCCTGCCCATCCTGGGGAAGGAGGCATGACATCTCTGCCTAGGATGTGCTTTGTTTCCAGACTCGGAGAGCGGAGGGCTCTTTACCCAGGGATCCAGAAACCTGTCTGGTGTGGGTTTAATATGCTAGAAAATTTGATACCAAACGTCCCAGACTTCAGTAAAGCCATCATGGAGCTGTGGAGTTCGTGTTGACAAACTCCCAGCTCGTGCATTCAAAATGGCTTCACTAGACTTTCAATGTCCGTGAATGGCACAGACACTGTAGGGGCATATTGCTCTTACAGCTATGCCCTCACCTGGGTATGGTGCACCCTGCCTTTAGGGCTGTAAGGCCTGCTAGAGGGGTGACTTACCCATGCCACAGGCAGTGTTGGTGGGCATGGCACACAGGGATGTGTGACCTGTTGAATCCTTGGTTTGGTCTGCACCAAAACACCCAGTCTGCATTGGCAGGGTGGGGGTGTTACGGTGATGGGTCTCTGAGGGTGGCATAATAAATGCTGTAGATGTCAGAGGCCCTCTCTGGTCACCAGGCCCTAGGTACAGAGGTACCTTTTACAAGAGACTTACAGGTGGCCCAGAGGTGTACCAATTGTGGGTACAAAGATACAATTCTAGGAAAGAACACAGGTGCTGGGGCCTGGTTAGCAGCATCAGGTATCTGGCAAAAAAGTTAGGGGCAACCATGCAAAAAGGGGCACTTTCCTACAGAAGGGCTTTATCCAGTGGGCGATTTCAGTTATATGGCATTGAACTTGATCCAAGTACTGGGTGTCTTGTCCGTAGGAAAGGATATTGATGTTATGAGAGCAGATGATGCAGGCTAGAGGGATCATGTATGCTTTTAGGAGGGCCGGGCTCAGAGAGGATCCTTGCAGAACTCTGCAGATGAGGCTGCAGGTGTCCGAGGTGTACAGTGACAGGCTAACTGACTGCGTCCTTCCAGTCAGGAAGGAGCAAATTCATCAGAGTGGATAATCTTGGATTCTCATGTTGTGTAGGTGTTGGATCAGGATGGGCTGGGAGACCATGACAAACGCTGCAGAGAGGTCCAGGAGGAAGACAGCCACTGTATCTCCTCTGTCCAGAGTCATGCAGATGTCATCTGTGGAGGCGATGAGGGCAGTGTTTGTGCTGTAGTTGGGTCTGAAACCAGACTGAGTGATGTTGAGAAGTTGGTGGTCATTAGAGGTATCCGGTGAGGCACCTGTTGATGATGTTCTCTAAGACCTTGGCCCGGAATGGTAGTAGGGAGATCGGTCTGTATTTAGCAAGTGTTGAAGGGTTCCCAGAAGGTTTCTTCAGCAATGGGAGGACAGTTGTGTGTTTCATAGTATCTCTGAAGGTCGCAAAAGAGTTGGAGGGATTCAGAATGGATGTGAGCATGGCACTGATGGGATGGCAGACCTCTGGAGTAGGCGTGGTGGGGACAGGGGTCCAATGGGGCCCGAATGAATGGACTTCATGGTGGCGGCAGTTTGTTCTGGGGGGGGGGAGGTGATGGGCCATGCAGTTAGCACTGGTTCGTTGGTGATCATGGGGAGGCATTTTGCGAGGTCTGTCAGTCCAGTTGTAGGGAGGCTGCTGTAAATGGCAGTGAGTTCCAGAGAGATTGCTGCAGAGGTCCTGTGAGGGGGTGATCGAGTTGGAGGCAGCCGAAGGTGGGTGAAATCCTTCACAGGTGAAGATTTATTTGATTCTGTTGGAGCTGGCATCGATGCGGTCCACCAGAGCAGCGCATGTGGTAGTCCGGATCATGTGGTAATAGAGTCTCCGGGTGGATTTGAACATGCTCGTCTGTATTGTCCTGGCTCATTCTGCATTTGCGCTCCAGTTGTTTGCAGTGGCATTTCATTAGTTTGAGTTCCTCTGTGTACCAAATGGCCTGGGATCTAGATCTTAATGTATTGTTGTGTTTTAAAGTGGGTGGGGGGGGCAGAGAGGCAGCGCAGGAGGTGATCCAATTGCTGAAATTCTTGATGGCTTTGGGAAAGGCTGTTGCTGTGTTCGGGTCGGTGGGTGTTGAGAGCGGTGTTCCAGTCCTCGTAAGTGATGTTGTTCCAGTTTCAGCTGGCTGGTCTGGTTGGTGGTGCATGTGTGTTGGACAGGGATGGAGATGCTCAACTTGAGGAGGGCGAGGTCTGTCCAGGACATGTGTGGGTTTGTTAGCTAGGATGTTGTTCAAGGTGCTGAAAATAGGGTCAAGGAGATGTCCTGGCGATGTGGATAGGTCCCTTTAATCATTGTATGAGGCCTAGGCTTCCAAGGTCTTCAATACACACAAAAAATATTTTTAAAAGCTTCACAAGAGAAGCAGCACATGGGTAGCCGGAGTCCATGCCCATTTCTCCACAAATGTAATATGCGAATGTGTGAGTGTCAGTAGCAGCAGCTGCTACTGACCAGAGGTAGCGAGATCCCAGCTACGCGCCACTGCAAATGGGACACAAAGGCCGCAGTACACCAGAGAGTCAAACAATGCCATCCACTGAGCCAGGGGTGACCACTGCAAGACATCACCCAGTTCAGGAAAAGCAGAGTCTCCTGAGCTCGACGTGGAGCCCCTCTGGGATTGGACATCTGGGTACGGAGAAGTCCCGCCAGAGCAAATAGAAGGCATCACCTTGACCGCCCTCGTGCGTTCCACCACCACCTGTTGCTGAATCAGCCGGGTGGGTGTCCGGCATTTGGACTGTCCATGTTTTTGGCGCGATTGGTGAGGGTCTGGAGAATCCGGACGCCTAGCCCCTGCATTATAGCTCTCTACCGAGTCCTATGCTGCTGAAGGGTCAACAAAAAAGTGTGTTTTGTCCTCTGCATCCACTCTCAGGTGGGCTGGGAAAAGCAAAGCATACGACAATCACAGTTCTCTAAGGCAGCGTTTGACAGATAAGGAGGCACACTGCTTCTGTACCAGGAAGGTAAATTTAGGATACAGCAACACTCTTGAGCTCTCAACTGCAAAGGGACCATGCAGTTAAGCCTGCTGGAGGAGGAAATTCTGATCACAGAAGTAGCTGGGACGGGCCCCCAAAGGTCTGGGCAGAGCCCCAGGCTTATGGTAAGGCCGGGACCCTGTGCGCCCGGTCCAATGCGTAGAATTTAGACATGCCTTCGGGCACCCCTACCTCCTGCAGCCAGTCCTCAAGGTAGGCAAGCATAGCGTTGTCGCCCTCCACTCCCTCGGGCAATCCGACAACTCTGACGTTAAGGTGGGCCCTCCCCTCCTGGTCATCCAGACGAGCAGCCAACAGTCATGTTTGCGCCTCCAAATCGGTCAGATGGCACGCTGCGGCCTGGGCCTCGGGTTCCAGGGTCTGGCCTCCTGACTCCAGAGCGGACAGTCTTCCAGCCACCTTCTTTGAGTCCTGGAGCAGGCCCAACTGCACCGCGATGCAGTCTCTTACCCTCCAGACACTCCCACGCGGCATCGAACACCGTCAGAAGCTCGTCCAGCGCGGAATCCACAAAAAGGGTGTCCCTCTCTCCTGCTCCCTGATTGATCCCCTCTTGGGAGGCACCGGGGGGGGTTTCCATCTTGGTGACGCTGTGTGCAGCTCATTATCCGTCAAGACAAGCAGGAGGTGGGGAAAATTAAACTGTAATTTAAACAATCCGTCAACTGAAATGCACCCCACCAAGGGCCGGGGAAGCACTGTCCCAATCACTCTCCAAGACACACCCAGGCCACTCCAGAGGTATGTCTGCTCTCAGGAGCAAGTATGGCATCCCAGTCCACCACCAGCGGCGGCTTCCAACCAAGGCGCAGCAGTTATGAGTCCCGGGGTGCCCTGTGGGTCCACCCTGCCAGCCCCAGGGGCACAGTTCGTGCTCACCTGCTGCTCCCGAGGTCCCTCATATCCCGGGAGAAATCCCAGCTCAGGGTGATCCAGTCACCAACCGGGCACCACAGATCTATTCCAGTGGCATTCAATGAGCCCGGTCTACCTGGAGGGGCCGCTATGCCAGCCTCAGAGCCCCCACTGGGGTGCAGCACGTCACCCCCATGCTGCCCGACAAACAAGAGCCCACAGAAATGCCTCATCTCTGCAGCCAGGATGTCCTCACTGCAAATGGGAAGAGGGAGGGCCCGACGTCCCTGTCTGACTCCCAATGCAGCGCCTCTCCACAGGGCTCCGCCCTGTGCAGGCTCAGCTGATCTGGCTCTGCTGGTTCACCAGGCCAGTACTTCCAAGGAGGGCCACGCAGTATGCCCCGATGAGCCCCGCACTCTGTCCACAACTACAGGCGGCACTCTTGGGTGCAGCCTCCGATATATGGGTGCTTGCTTCCCCTGGGCCGACACTCAATCAGGGCTGAGATCAGTCCTGGATTCTGCCGCCACACTGGGGGGCCCAGAAAACTAGAGAGGGGCCATGCTGAAAGAAGCCCCTGCGAGCCCTGCAGTACGTCTGCGACTACGGGGCTGCCATCTTGGGTCCTGTGTCCAAAGTACAAGCATTTGCTTCCCCCGGGGCCGGCGTGCAAACCGGGCTGAAATTCGCCTTCTGACATCGCTAGGGCCCTCTCAGGCCCCCAAGGGTGGCGCAGGAGCAGCCGAAATTGGTGCGGATGCCTGGGGTGGCCGAGTGTCTGTGTGGCAGAGAGGAGCTCCGACTACAAGCTGCTCACTCTATGGCGACTGTCTCCGCCCACCCAGGGCCACATTCCAGTTAATCGTTTTCAGGTGGCCTAGCCCAAACTGACAGGTAAAGTCCCATCTGAACAAACACAGGCAGACCCAGACCGGGATCAGCCTGGTTGGCCTCATTAGCGAGGTACAGCTTAATTCCAATAGCACACAGAGTGTGAAACCCACACTAGACCTACTATTTAGGTCGTTCAGAAAGCAAAAACGAAAGTGGTGGAATGATTGAATTAGTCAACAATAGTTGAACAAGAACACAAGCAACCCCCGAGCACTTTTGGTGTTGTTAGTCATCTTTAATGTGGTGCAGACCGACTTTTATGGTGCAGCGAGCTCAGGACCAAAGTCTGGCTTACTTTCCCACTTGCGGGGACTCGCACAGACAGCAACTTGGAGGACTGCCTAAATTAATCCCACCTAATTATTTCAGGGTTTAACCTTCCTACAAACCGAAGTAACACATGCAATGTTGCTTTTCATGCTTGGTAAAAAAAAATTTTTTTTTAAAAGGCTTGGTTTTATATTTAGGATATTTGTACAGGATGCGGCTGCTATTACTACTCTAATCTGTGTAATCAGTTATGTATTTAATTGTATTCAAAGTATTTATTACCAGAACTGGATCACTATTAAATAAAGTGCTTTGATGCCTCGTTGCCTACTTCCAAATAAAACATGTAAATGCCATTGCAGGATTAAACAAAGTTCCTATGTCAACCAGTAATAATCTTTGTTTCAGTAATCAAATATTGAAAACAATCACGTCTACATAGTGCCATATGTTTTTGGCATAAAAGTTTTGTCATGGAAAGATGTTGCTGATGAATGTTCAAATGACCAGTGATTTAACAGTTGTTGTTATAATGAGGATTTAATGTATTCCAAGACTTCTGATGTTAAAATCTGGTATGAAATGCAGATACAAATTTATGTTAAATTGTGAAAACAAATCATTCAGTGAAATCCAGTACAACAACCCGAACCTGTAAGTTGAAATAGGTTTACCAGAGGTCTACCTATTGATAAAAACTACCTAAAAAGGTAGGATTTTTCTCTTTTAATACTGAATTGAATTTCAGAATCTGAGCCTTTAGTTTGGTTAACAGGCTCCTGAAATTAATATTTTAATGATCTTATTGCAAACAAATGCTTAATACTATCTATTTGAATATGCATCACAATGTTGTGGAGTAATGATTGTAATAGTAGTTTAATTTATTCTTGATAAAGAATGATACTATAAAAACATTATTTACAACACATCGAGGACTACAAATTTAGAATAAATCAATATTTCTGGATGAGCACATAGTAACCTGCAAACAAAGTTAAGGCACGGAGACGGCGAAAACTTAAAAAGCCTCTTCATGGAAATGGCTTATTGAAATCCCTTCAACAGATTAATAAACTAAAGGCAAGACATATAAGGTATGAAATTGCGATGTTTCTTTTAAGGAGAATGTCAGTCACACATCTGAGAGAATGTACTGTTTGTTTGCCTTTCGCTAGCTAGATTTACACTAGAAAAGTTGTAACTTTTCTGTAATGCAATAATCAGACGTTTTACTCATTGTGCACAAATGATCAGCACTTTAATATCAGGTGGGATCTTTGTAACTCCTGATATGTGGAAGACTTTAATTTATCAGATGTCTATCAGTGATGAATTTCATTTTTTCACAACATTACTATACAGTTTTGAGAATATATTTAAGTGCAGACTAAATTAATAATATTGTACATTCCCAGAAGAAGCATCTACAGTGCCGGAAAACTGAAGTGCCAGCAAATACCTGGTATATGCCCAAAACGGCTGCATTTTTAGCAACTGCATAAATTCAAAAGTTCAAAGATGAGGTTATAAACATTTTATTTTGCGGGGAGTAGAGTTCCAGTAGAATCACTCGTTTTAAAACAGTACAGATTGAAGCATATTCTGTTGCAACTTTTGCTTGAAATATTATTGTGCGTCAGTAGCTTCATAACTAACCATTCTCATAAAAAAAGAATGAAACAATTCCATATTAAAATGTTGGAGAAAAAAAACAAAACTCCTAAAGCAACCAAAATATATATAAGGAATATTATTTAAGTCGATAGATTGTTAGCTATCCAATTTATTTTCTTGTAAGAGTTTATCACATAAAAAGCACTCCTTCATTCTGTGCTACATCACATCACCAACACATCTTTCGCAGCACTAGGCCGCTTTTTCAAGGCGTAAGAATATAGCAGAAAAAAATGAATGTTCAACTACAGTTTGGTCTAGGTGATGCACCTAGATATCAGTCAGGATATCAATTATAATGACGGGAATGGACGCAATGCATACTTGGAGATGCCAAGGTGGGATTAATTTTGATTCAACAAGACGATAGATGTCAAAAACACACAGTATGATTTCTTATTGTATAAACTTGCAGAAGGTGGATTGAGAGGCACTGTCCTTCAGTGGATTAAGTAATTTCTTACCAGCAGATCTCAACAAGTAATAATGTCCTCATTCTTTCCAGACTCAAAATCTGTTACCTACGGCGTCCCTCAAGGCTCTGCTCTAGCTCTGTTTCGGTTTAATTTGCCTTTACGCATCCTTGCATCACTTCTGCACCACTAGGTGCTAGACTTTATTTATATGCAGATGGAACCTAGTTGTTTTTTGCTCTTCCTCATTTGGACAGACTACACTCAATTGGACAAGCTCATCCCTTGTTAGCGTCTGTCTTGCCACACTAAGTTGTCGGGTGTCAACTAATTATCTGTGGTTTAACTCTGCAGAGACCTCGATTTTAGTGCTTCCTTCCTCATGTCCTTTGGCAAAGTTAGCAGTAGTCCACAGTTATCAGCTCCCACGCCAGCCACAACAGTATGCAACCTAGGGTTTTTTTATGGACAATGCCTTGTTCTTAGAACCACCTGAGACCAGAGTCACTCAAACATGCTTCTTCCATCAGTGAATCTTAAAAAAGATCTTGCCTTGTATTCATATGATAAATACGTTGGTACAATCTAGAATGGAGTACACCAATGGAATTTTTTTTGCCCCACTTGAAAAACTTCTCCATTTCCTTCAACTTATTCAGAAAACCACTGCCTGCCTAGTAAAGAATACACACAGGTGCTCTACTATTACCCCAGTATTAAATCCTCACATTGGCTGCCTGTTAAATCTAAGATCATCTCAAAATTAACAACTATCGGTCCCAAAAAGGTTTTCTCTAACACGCCTGCCTTTTCTAGCCAGCCTTTCTAGCCAAAAATCAATTTTATGTTCTGTAGCACCAAAATGTTCAGCGTATGTTGCATGTTATAAGTATTTAAAACACAAGAAAACCAGATGAGTAGTTTCCCTATGCTGCTGACCACATCTTCATTTTCTTCATTACCATTTTTATTTTATATGTGATTAACTTTTATATGATAAATTGTCTAACAGAATCCTTTGACTAATGAAAAATTCCTTTGTGTGTCTTGGTATCTCCAAGAGTTTTGTTTTTGTACAACGTAAGGTATGACAGGAAGGATAAATGGTGTTTTGCGAGGGCACTGACATGGATACTTTTCCCCTTTGTACACTAGAAAAAACGTACTGAGGTGGCACCCCAAGCCGCAAAACTGACATGCAGCACATGAAATGTTCATCTATAATAATCTTCCAATAACACATCTGAGTAAGTTATATTATCTAATAACAAGAAGAACAAGCATTTGCAATGCAATAGGTCTCGCATTATTAAAGTTTGAGCTATTGGCATTGCTAAATAATGTAATACCGGGAGCGCATAACCCTGCCTTAAAACATAGCACTGTTATACTGAAAAGGCGTCATAGCTTTCTTTATCAATAACTCCTAAGTTCCGCTGCACTGTTTCAGACAGGGAGATGACATACGTCATAATTCAGATGACATGAGTTTATGATTCATTTGTCCTTATAATTATATGCTAAACCATATGTACTCCAACAACTAGTATGACCGGTTGGGGCCTACCCTTTGCCTAATACCGCCTATGAGATTTTCCCACTTACAAGGTGTTTACCTATATAAATGTCATGAGCCACGAGTACATGACAATGATTATTGCTTTCAGTGGATGTAAAACCTTGTCTTCCTAACATTTATGACTAACACGTTTACTAAGTACATTAGAGATCCCCACTCCGCCTCCTCCACTGAGATAAGGCACTAGGAATTCTCTATTTAAGTAAGGCAGCCAATACTTTGATCAACCAAGTGTGCAGTATTCACCAGAATTACTACCACAACATGAGGTACCACATTGTGTATCTGTTTTTAAATATCCATGCTCCGTATTTTAGACCTTGACCCCATACAGGTGATCACACCTTTGAAATCCGTGGCTGCTCCCATAAAGATCAACGAACTCACCTCTTGGAGGTACATTTTTTTCCAAAGTGTTCTTCTATCCTACATATCAAAGAGCGACCAGGTCCTGATGAATGCGCCTTCAACTCACTGGAGGGTGCTACATGGGCAGAAATATGTTGATTTACTTGGATCATATAGGTCAGTGCCAGGAGGGGCCCTGTGATGAAGCATGCCGCTTGACAAATGGGTGAGGGACTTCCATCCACAATATAGGAGTACCTATGGCTCCTAACTCATACAAAATAGAACTCTTGGCAAACAGCAATTTTGAGTGCATAGTATATACACTGGGAGGACGAATAGCCATTGCCTTTCCCTCCCCACTCTCCTTTGTGATCATACTATCAATATTACCATCAACTACATTTTCATTTTAGGTTTGAGGTATAATGGTGCTTACGTCATTCTTGGCACAACTATTGAGCTAAATACACATCTAAACAGAATACATCTATACAGAAAGGGGGGACGGGTGAACCCCCTTTCAGTCAGTGGTTACTCATTCTAGAATATCGAAAAGCATACGAAAGAGTAGACAGATGGATCAGCTCCCTCTTCCGTTACTGGCTATTGCAACACGTTCAGGGCCAGCCTGCAGGATTTGATATCTGACTTGTGAACCAGTCAGTGAATCCATTGTGCCTGCTAACTTGGGACTCCGATAGGCAAAGGAATCCCTGTACACGTTTCATTGCTGCTCGCACTTTGTTTTAATTACCTTGACTGTGCTGCAACATGATAAGTTTGCTGCAGTTGAAATCCAGTCAAGTGAGAAGGAGCACTAGAAGAATCACTGGTGTTTCATTAGTTCTCCCATAGGAGCTCTCCAGTCACCATTATACTATCTGTGCATGCTACTCCAACTATCTCCTTAAGCATACTCTATTGAGCAGCCACACCTATCCATATAGCCTCTTGAGCTGCATCCCCCCAAAAAAATACTTCTACAGTTAAAAGATGACTTAACATAATTATCATCAGAAACACCCGAGTCACCAGTGTGTTCTACTTACACGTGTGATTTTTATTTCAGTCTTGCAAGTAGCAAAAAGACAGAACTCGCATTTTATTACAACTTTTAGGCACAAAACATTACTTCCAGCCATTCCTTTGCTGTATTTATATGGTGGTCGCCTGAGATTTTGAAAATAGCTTAGTTAATATGTCATACAGAATTCCAGTTATTCTACAATAGTATTTGTTATAGCAACTAGACCAGTCACATTTGCTTTTCAATTAACTTGAAATGGCGGTGGGGTTACTGCCTTCATTCTACGACATCCACCATGCTGTACGTTACGCTGTTTCAGACACTATGTCTTTCTCCAAAGTGTGGGTCATCATGCATGCTGGTACATTACGGTAATGGTCTCAGGACTTGGAGTAACAAATGTTGCTAGTTTCCTACTCGGTCTTTGTTGACAATTTCTAGCTTCCCTTTCCTTGTGGTCTCACGAAGCTGTGAAACGAAACTCGGGCACACTTCTTTCCGTCGTCCTTTTGTGCCTCGCCTTCATGCGCTGCCCTCTACTATCATTAGTGGCACGTTCCCACTCATGTCGTGCAGCTCTGGCTCGCTGGCCTGGCTGTAACTGACCAGACCATAGATGTGAACTTGTGAGATAACAGAGCAAAAGTAGGGTTGCATATTTTGTTTTAAAAGCGAATACAATTTCACCTATTCTGTCTTTCATTTCTACTTCGTTGCCATGGTGCTAAGTTCCCACTGTTATATGATCTACCACTACAAGATTTTAATCCGTTTTCCTAGCACCTCCAAGGGCTGGAGTTTTGGGATCAGTTTAGCTCAACCTAGTTCAGTCTTTGAAATACAGAAATGTTTCAGCCCAGCTAAACTGTAGTCTTCATAGCGCACCACTACTTATTTTGTTGTTAGCAGTATGCAAGACTTCTTGTGATTAACCTATTACGAAAAATAATAGTGTGCTGACTGCATTTTGCAAGCTTATCCTAAAAAACGGTTTCCCGGTATAAGTTTTACTGCACCGAGGAAATTCTCCTTGGAAGACCGAGGGACATTACTTCAATATGTAAAGACTACGTTCCGCTAGAAGCACACTACACTGTAATATGTTAAGTTCTCGTTCAGGAAAAGGCCCAGTGTTCATTTTAAGAAACACAAGTATTTATAAATGCCACTCTGTATAAAAAGCGTACACAAGGCCTCTTTAGTGAAACTCCACCCAGTGTTTACATGCATTTGTACTACTCGTTTCACTGAAATTCTCCACACCAGCGCTCCTCTGCTTTTATATAATAGATGCATCGATAGCCCAGAAGGCGTCTTTATACCTAATTAGCAAGTTACTGAAACAGTCTTGTTTTGTTGCTCATTACTGCTTTGGGCGGCGAAGCTCATTTTACTAACTAATGTTTATAAAAACAATCCATTATATAAATACATAGAGGGTGTTTTCAGCACGGGCTTCCTCTATTGGTCCTTTTTATTGGCATTTGCAGTTTTCTTCCACCCACAACAGCATACAAGATAAGCAACTGAGTCGGCCTACTATACCCATTGCCCCCTTCTCTTTGAGTTACTGTACAAAGGCTGTGGTTACATACAACTCATATTACACTGGATTGATTGTATGGCATATGATGATATGAGATTCTTCTGGAGGCAAATGTATTCCTAAACGATGACTTGCTAGAGCAGACGTGTTCAATGGAAAAAGTGAGTAGAGTTATTAGGCCAGAAGGTGTCGACAAGCACAAAAAGCTTCAGAAATTAAAAGGAAGCTGCGAATTTTTTTTATTTTAAATAAGTTTAGCAGGCATTACTAGTTATTAAAATCATCAATCAAAAATGTGATTTAAGAGACTTATTTAGCTCTGGTAGATAGTGCAGGCCCATTTGGTCTAAAGAATTTGATCACAACACTTGTGCAATCACAACAGCACTAACAACCATACAAACATCGCATTGCTTTCCAAAAATTCTAACAATGATACATTTCTTAATACCTACAAACAGCAACCTATGCTTCAACATCCAAATCTGTAAATGGCTGCAAAACACGCCCTCACAAGGCAAGTGCCAAGTAAACCACGTCCTCAGTTTCACAAATCACACTGTACAATGACCTACACAGCCGCTCAACTAAGGGAGTTAAAATCATGCCAACTTGATGCCCACCAATAGCAACATCGACAAATCAAACACCTCTTCGACAAATTCGAGAAAATAAGACTGCCCTGAATTTAGCAAATCATTCAGTGAACGCTTCTAGGTAGGAAAACCGCAAACACGGCAGCAAGCTGTGTGCAACATGGAAAAAGAAAGTGTAAAGACATTGAAAGGCGGCTGGTGCTGCAGCAAGGAAGAGCTCCAGTGGTTTCGACAAACTGCAGTGGATGCGTACTCCAAATCAAAGGACCCTACCCAACAGCCAACCACCGTAGAGAGTGGCCAGCAGCATACCCCAAAAGCTGGCTTGAGTGAAGGGTTGCTCTCGACCGCCACTTAACGAGCATACTGCCCACCACCACCCAACCTGCCAGCAGCGCGAGGGTCAAAAGACCCCGTCGGCGCTGACAATCCCATCACTCTCAGGGTCGCTTTACCAGGACAAATTTAGGAGTAACCGTTACTAAAAGGACTGACAAAGCCTACACCTAAACGGAATAGAAACCGCGCGCGCGCACCACAGAGGAGCCGAATGCGAAACCAGTGGTGCGCGCGCACCACAGAGGAGCGGGGGGAGGGAGCGGGGCAGCGAGGCGAACGCGCACTGCTGCGCGTTCTGGCCACCGTCGGGAATGGGCGCGGCAAAGGCGGGACATGCGCCCGCCTTTGACCAATCGCGTGCCGCCCCCGTAAAAAAAACGGACGCTCCAGCCAATGTGGGCTTCTGAAAACAAAACCACACGCACGAGCGTGTGGGTCGTTTTCAGAAGCCCTTTCTAGAGGTCTCGCGCTGCGCGAGCAGTGCTGCGCACTGCAACGCTAGGCGCGAGACCTAAAAAGTAATATTTTCCAATCAACTTTCTAAAATGTTGTCAGGAACAGGCAGGGAATTATGGTTTCTGAAGATGTTCTATTCAGCCCATACATTATAAGGAAGCTCAAATTCCTACTGGGGAATTCTACAGAATCAATGGTTATGAACGTGTACGTATCTTTTCAAGTACCCCAAATTTGAAGGACAAATTTACACTTTCTGCCTTTTTCATCACTCTTATAGAAAATACTTCAGCCAGGAGAAGCTGTAAAAACAAGGTTGTAGAAACATAATCCAGCTCACAAAACTGCGTTATTGTAGGCTATGTTCTACTCTGTGAATCACATGCACAGTAACCAATCAAGGACATTATACATACTCTATTCTGTATGTCAAGATGATTATTTTGGGGGGGGCCTAGCGGTCCAACATGGCGGACGTGCTTTAGGCGAGCTCCTGCAGCCCACGCAACCATCTGCCATAATCCTCCCTGGGTTACTGCCGCTGGACACATCTCAATGGCATGTGCCGACACAGAAGGTGCGACAACAACTTTTTAGCCCTTGTCCTTGAAGGGTGGCGGCCAGAGGTTGGTCGCGAGGTCGGAACGATTTCGCCGGTGAGTGAGGCCTGCTACCCCGGCCGGGGATGTGGTCAGACACAGGCTGAGTGAAGTTTGGAGGAGGGATTGTGGCTGGCGTCAGTGGATCCCTGGCCCGGGAAGGCAGGAGTGGCCATTGATTGCAAGGCGGCCGAAGTGATACGAGTCGCTGCGGACCCCAAGCGGGCCGAGGATCCTGGCGATTGGTGAGGCAATCGGGGCCACTGCAGCGAAGGCCCGGACGGCTCTCGGGGAGAGGGCCCGGCCGCCGATAGAGGGCGTCTGCTCACCTGCTGAGTGATGATGCAGCCGCCAGGCGGCATCCGGGGGCCCTTGTACTCAGGAGGCCTTGGCGGACTCACCTGGCGGCAGACAACGATGGAGTCCCTGTCTCGCAGCACACAGTGTAGGGCGAGCGACGCCATGTGGGAGCGGCCCATGGAGGATGGCAGCCCACCTATGGAACCGTGGTGAATAAGGTGAGGCCCGCACGGCATATCAGCCTTGCTACACTTTCTTTTGGGAGCACACGGCAATATTGACAGAACATGGTGTTGGCCAGATTAGCGGAACACTACACGACTCGTCCAACAATGCTGTGAGGCACCCATTAGGGGTGGTGGCGCTTCCCTGTCGACGGAGAGGCCCCCCCTGAGCAAGACCATAGGCCCAGGAGCTCCCTGTCTCCACTCAAGCAGCTGGGGCCCGCGGGTGACGATGCCCTGTAGGGGACAGACCATTTGGCGGCCTGAGCCCCGGTAACTAATCGAGGATGTTTGCTGCAGCCAGCTGGAAGGATGTGGACACTCCGCTGATGACAGCGTCTATTATTATCCCGGGCTATCACTACCTCGCCATGACGTAGGACACGACAACTGGCCCCGCATTAAAGCAAAGCACAATGGACAGGTTCACAGAGACCGGTGCGGCCGCGGTGGAGGGCAGCCAGGGCGGACCCACCGATAATGCCACTCTGCTGGCCACAATAACCCAATCCAGAGATATGCAGGAGGTCAGAGTAGGGGCTGTGGGGTCAGATGTGGTGTTGCTGCACCAAGACCTGCGCAATGCAGTGGAGCGCCTTACTCCGGCTGAAACCAGGGTCTCCGGTGTATAAGATGCTGTCTCCATGCTCCAAGGAAAGGTAGACACCCTCGAGTAACTCACTAGAGGCCTGGCCACACGTGTGAAAGAAGCAGAGGGAAGGGCCCAAAGGAATAATCTCCGCTTCGTGGGCTTTCATGAGGTCCTGCGAAGGCACAGATGTGGGCACATTCCTGGCACAGTGGCTCAAGACGTGGATCCCGGCGGATGCTCTTTCCCCCTGCTCTATCATAGAGCGAGCCCATAGAGCCCTGGCTGCGAAGCCTCCCCGGTGAGCCAGACCGCAGCCTTTCATTGCTAGGATATTAAACTTACATGACAGAGACACTATCCTCAGGCTGGCCAGATTGCAGGACTCGCTTACATATTATTCCCATCGCATAATGATATTTCCAGACTTTACTAGCCTGGTTCAACAGCAGCACCAGTCTTTTATGGCAGCGAAGGTCTGTCTCCGTGATCTGAAGATCTCCTACATGCTTCTGTTTCCGGCCCGTCAGTCAGTTACAAGGATCGTACTATGTTTTGTGACATGCCCGAGGAAATGTTCACTTGGACCGATGAGATACGACAGCTGAAGCCTCACACGCCTCCGCCTAAGGACTTTGACTCTTGATCCGAAGACCCACAACAGATTCGGACCCATAAGAAGGACAAGCGGCGACATCGATCGCGATCGTCATGGCGTTCTAAGCGGGGGCCCCTGGTGATTGAACATTCGACTTTCAAATGTGTGGTGTACGTTGGAACAGACAAAGAAGGATGCAATGCTTTAGATGTGTTCAAGGTGTTCAGTATGAAGGAATGTATGTGGGCTGACCCAACGGGGAAGTATACTTCTAACTTACTGAGACACACTCTGTTGATGGGGTACATGGTGATCCATTGGACGGATCATGTGCCTGCTCCCTGTTGGGGCTGGTACAGGATCCCTTCCGCGACAGATGTTTCAATGAAGTTTGAGGTATTACGGTGGGAAGCGGTGGTTTTATTTCTGTTTTATACTGTTGCTTTGGTTCTACGGCGCAATCTGAGTTCCTACAATGTGGCTGCCCCATTTGTCAACGATCCATGCCCTTGATGTCCAATACCTAGATGACAGACCTGAACAATGTGGTGTCGGTGGGGAGGCTTCACATAGTGGCCTGGATTGTCCGGGGAGTGTTAAATAAGGTAATGCGAGATGCCGTACTCAGACAGGCAAAACGTCTAGGGGCGGCTATTCTGCTACTACAAGAAACCCATCTTATGGGGACTTAAACCACATGCGTAGCTTGCTTCGGCTTCACAGGCGCATTCCACGCAGGTTTCACAAGGGGCTCCAGGGGAGTGGCCATCATGATACATCATAAGGTCCCCTTCCAGCCCATCCAGACATGGGTTGATGCGCAGGGCAGGTATGTGTTTGTATTGGGGACAACTGGCGGAGAACCCATGGTGATAGGAAGTGTTTATGTCCCCACACCCCTTAGCCAAGCATTTTTTCGAACGCATCGTAGATATCTGGGGGTCCATACTGGAGAGGTTAGCGGTCATAGGCTGAGGTTGGAATGATGTGATGCATCCCAAGCGGGATAGGTGGAGACCCTCTGGGATGCTTGAGGCGATGCAGGAATCCTGTTTAGGACCATTGTTAGAGATGCTGGGATGAACTGACTCATGGAGGGCCCTACACCCAACAGAAGCAGGGTACACATTTTTCCTCCGTCCATGGTTCATTTTCCAGGCTTGAATATCTTTTCGTCCCCGGGGAGCATGCTCACAGATTTTCATAAGTAGAGATCACGCCCAGGGGACTCTCTGATCATTTACCAGTGGGGTTGAGGATCCTGGTATGCCCGCGGAGGCCTCCGCTTCTTTGGCAGCTATCGCCATTAATAGGAGGGGTGGGCGGGGAGGTGAGGACTCAGATTATTGCGCAATGTTTTGTCTTGCTATGCTGTATTTTTGTTTTCAGTCAACTGTGCCTTCGAAGATGGTCCACGACCTGGACACAAAGCCTTATTCATGTACTGATGTATCCTTTCCGGGTCCATCTGGACCGTGCGGTGCTAAAATCTAATAAAATATGTTATGAAAAAAAAATTATTATTTTGAAGGCTAATTTATAAATTCCATTGGACTGGATGATCACTTTAAACATTGTTTTCAACTCTTTTTATTGGCAGTTTGAAGACAACAATAAAGCTTAGTGAGTGAGCCACTTTAAATATTCTTATACTACACAATATCGCCGATCTAGGACATACCACCACAAACCTCTGCTAAAAAGATGTAATCTCCCAACTTCATCATTGTGTAGCAGGATGGTTACAATTAAGATAACTCTTCTATCTTTGTTGAAGACTGAGTCAGTGATTTCTGCACGTTAACTATGTTTTAGTGCCAGACAGAGCTGTCCGTGCCTTCACGAGTAGCTGGAAAATCTTACACTCACAAAACATCTGGGAGGAAAATATTGACCCTTCTAGTCTCAACGCACCGTGGTGCCAGGCAGGCGCACCTGTATAGCAATACAACATTAGTGTTACGAAACATATTAGTGAAGTGCACTTGTTTAGCTTTTCATTGACAAAAATATTCACTTCACCCTCCGAAAATAACAGATTTTCTTAATTTCATAAAGTTTTCCAACCAAATAATCTTACAATATTATTGGTAGGAATATATATCAGTACACTGCAATGTACTTCTTTTACCTCAAAGTTTACTATCAGCTTAGTAGTATCTGTTCCCAAGATATCAATATATCTAGAGAAGACTGGGTCTTCCTAACTTATGGTGACAGAGCGGAGAAGTCAGTTTCCCATATGACTAATGAAGGAAGTCCAGTGATACCATTGTGGCAATAGTTCTGTGCCACAGCACACTGCACAGGAAGAGTGGAAGGAATGGAAGGCAATGCAGAAAAGGCTGTATGAGACTCCATCGGCAGCAGCTCCTCCGAAGACCAAGCGCTCTGTATATATAGGGGGGAGCTCTAGGCAGTGTTTAGAACCTAAAGCCTTTCTCATGGAAAATGGTCCCAATTGCCTCCATTCACACAAGATCCATGGAGACAATAATGTACCCTTCGAGTAGGACCAGTCGAAGAGACAGCAAATGAGGGGCCTGTGAGCAGGTAATAGAACTGTCCTTGTTAGGTTCATTTAAAACCTATTTAGGTGAGTGGTGTGAGGAGGATCTCTGCTACTGTATTCCGAAGTGTCACAGAAGAAATATGAATCAATTCAGTTTAATTTCAAAAGAGGTCTGTCAGCTGATTTCAAACTGGCACAATTAGAAGATTTGTAATAGTTCGGTTTCTTAATAATTAGATTGACACTTTGAAGCAGATGCAATAATTTAGGCTCTAAATCTCGGTTTCTTGCATGTCTGTGCGAGGTGCTCCCAACTTTGAAGTATCCGTCCTGAACACAACCGATATAGGTATCTTGTTAAAAGTGCGACAAACCTTTGGCATACCTGGGATGCAAGACCTGTGCTCGCCTATCCGGGGAAACCGTCAGTTACAAGACAAATTTAAATGGCATCTTCGCCATGGCCAAAGAACAACCACCACCACAACAACCACCACCCTGACCGCAAACTTCTCAAGGAAAGTGTGTTAAACTTCTAGCACTATGGAGGAGACGGATATGCACAGAACGTGAATCATTTGTTTCAATTACCAGCATTCGGGAGACCCCTGTAAGTGGAATTAAAGGGCATAATTAATTGTGAAGACCCATCAGCAATTTTGGGTGCTGCTGCAAACATAGGACAGAGGTCTGATGTTCGCATCAAACTTTTGTTTCTAGGAGGTGAAAGTAAGGAGTTTTCGCCATGAGAACTAGATGGAGAATGGCAAAATATTGCATACTGTTTGCCATTCTTCAAAACAATTTGG
Organism: Calotriton arnoldi; assembly: GCA_963921515.1. Taxonomy (NCBI): domain Eukaryota; kingdom Metazoa; phylum Chordata; class Amphibia; order Caudata; family Salamandridae; genus Calotriton; species Calotriton arnoldi. The sequence continues at coordinate 657,029 of CAWUFW010001136.1, read as the reverse complement.
GTGAAAATACATCCAGGATCTTGTGTATATGGTGGTATTCACCAGAGTCACATTAAGAGAGCATCCTCACCAGACAAACTACTAAAATAAAATCTGTGTACATACTGATGCCTGGCATCCACGTCCTCCTATTTTGGGATTGTATTCTTGTTGAGCTATCTGAGAAGGTGATGACTGTCTGGCATAAATGATTACCAAATTGAAATCCACCATAGTGTAATATTTTGTGCAAAGCTACACTGTCTCAATATCAAATCGTATTTTTACACTTAAAATGGAGAATATAGGCTGTTCGAAGAATGTATGCCGGTAAGAATCTTGAAAGAAGGGGTTCACCTCTCGATAAAATCAGCTATTTAATAATGTAGCAAACACCCCTCAAAGTTCATTTATTTGACAGATCTCAAACAAAATGATGCTACACACTATCCTTCTACAGAGTAGAATGTTGTGCAAGTCAAATAAATAATGTGTCTAAACTGACTTATATGTTACTACTTTGTGGTGAACCCTTGGTAGCTTGATTCCATCACAAAGAAGAAAAATTTAATTGTTGTGGATTGAGTGTTTGCACATTGAATTTGAGGGTATCTGCACACAGAGATTAAATGTCACACAACTGGTTTGTTCAAGGACTCTTTGGAAGTTTACTAAATATGGCAAAACAAAAAGCTGTGCATAACCATCCCTTGCAGAGCTACTTGCTCAACACATTCCAGGAATTTCTACTGCAACTATAGAAGGGAAGAGGGCTGTAATATAACATTTCAGGTATTGTTTCATGCAATAAGCTTACAAGAGGTTTGTACGAATATATCATATACACCGATTGCATTGGTTCAAGGAAATGGCTAACATCATGAGATCCATCCACTTCATAGCCCCTGCAGACCTCTGCCTCCACCACGCTTTCAACCTCAGCAACCAACTCATCAGCAAAGAACTCACCAAGGTCCTCAACACCTCGATCACCACAGCCCACTTTCCCCAGAATTGGAAATACGCCGACGTAAAGCCGTTGCTAAAGAAGCCATCCGCGGACCCAGGAGGACTGAAGAACTACCGTCCCATCTCTTCGCTCCCCTTCCCAGCCAAGGTCATCAAGAAGGCAATCAACATCCAGCTCACCAGACATAGAGAACCACATCCTCCTGTCCGGCTTCAGAGCAAACCAAAGCACTGAGATAGCTCTAGTCGCAGCCACAGATGACATCCGAATGCTGCTAGACCAGGGAGAAACAGTGGCCCTCATCCTCCTCGACCTCTCAGCAGCTTTCAACACCGTATCCCACCACACACTGATCAACAGGCTCCATCAGATCGGAATCCAAGGAGCAGACCTCAAGTGAATCGCATCATACCTCACAGGAAGAACGTAGAAAATTATACTCCCTCCCTACTCCTCGCTCCTTAAGAACATCACCTGCGGGGTACATCAAGGCTCATCCCTCAGCTAAACCCTCTTCAACACATACATGGCTCCCATGGCCAAAATCCTCAAAAGCCACAAACAACATTATCTCCTACGCCGACACCCAACTCATCCTCTTTCTAACAATCCAAGAACCATTAAAGACTAGTTCCAAAGATGCATGAAAAATATTGCTGGCTGGATGAACAACAATGTCTCAAACTCAACACCGACAAGACAGAAGTACTCATCTTCGAGAAAGGCAAGGACACACACTGGAACAACGAATGGTGGCACCCAGAGCTGGGCCCAACCCTGAAACCGAATACGCCAGCAACCTCGGCATTATCCTCGACAGCCAGCTATCCATGAGGAACCAAGTCCGCGACGTCTCCACCGCCTGCTTCCTCACGCTCCGTATGATCCGGAAGGTGTTTAGATGGCTCCTGACCAACACCAGGCACACTGTCACGCAGGCTCGTCACCAGCAGACTAGACTACAGAAACTCCCTCGACGTGGGAATAACAGCCCAACTCATGAAGAAGCTCCAGACAATCCAGAACACAGCAGCCAGCCTCATCCTCGACCTTCCCAGACAGATGCACATAACCCCTCACCTCAGGAAACTCCACTGGCTACCAGTCATGAAGAGATGCCAGTACAAGCTACTCACCCACGCATATAAGGCATTACACAACAAAGGACCTGCGTACCTCAACTAATGCGTGACCTTTCACCAGCCCACCAGGAAACTCAGATTCGGATCCCTTGCCCTAGCTGCCACCCATCGCACCCGACGGACAAACAGCGGAGGTCACTCCTTCTCCCATCTAGCGGCCAAGACCTGGAACCTCCTCCCCCTGCACCGTAGAGCATCACTATTGCGTCAGCATTCAGGAAGGACCTCAAGACATGGATGTTCAACTGACAGGAGAGCAGGCCGTTTTATCAGAGAGCCTCGTGACCCTCACCGGTGAAGCAGCTGCGCTCTACAAATCCTGATTGATTCATAAGTATTCTATTGGCATGACCTTAATATATCTTACATACTGATGCCCGGCAAATAATAATACATCTGACACTTATTGAAGTGTGAGATACAACAAGCATCTTAAATGTATTTACCAATACATTTCACACAGGGAATGCATAAATGTACATCTTGCACAGTGAATACATTTTGTTATGCAATACACCTTTGTGTAGTACACAGTTATGTTCTAATACATCTTAAACATGAAGCGCACTGCTTCAAGTATTAAGCCTACTGTTGGCCTATATTAAACATCTAGCCCAAGGAATGCACTGTGCCATGGAATAAGACCACTAGGGGCTTGCACTAAAGTTGCTTACACTGAAGGACATGGCTGAACCCTCTATGCAGGATAGTACTTATTAGGCCTGGTATTTGTCTGAGGTCAATTGAACCAGAAGCGTGTGCAGACAACACAAAGACACTAATGTCCAATAATGTAGAAGTAAACTTCTGCTGCAAAGATTGCCAATTACAATTTAAACAGTCGAACCTTTGATAAGGCTACAGCTATATTGGGAAGGTAGCGCTACAAGACTACATATAGCTCAGAAACTATTCATCACTACTTGGATTTAAAATTATATTTCAAGACCATTCCTTTGCTTTTTGTAATTATTGCCTCACCCTATGTCTGTTTTTAATCATCACATCACTGTGTAAATCCTATTATTTGCAGATCCTGCGCCTGCATCACTCCACTAATTTGCCTATTTTCCCTTTTACATTGTCTCGCTTTTGAGTATATTGAGATTTACGATTTTTAATTTTCAAAGCTTACGTGTGCGTACATAATTTAGTTTTATTTAATTTAGTTTTATTACTGTACACTTGTAACTTTGTTTCCTTATTGTAAAGCACTCGAATGATGTTGGACAATGTTCACGCTACATAAGTGAGCAAAACTAAGCATCAAAATATAAAATAATGTGGAAAATAAGTGACACGGGTATACAGTGACACGCCATCGACAGAAATTCATCTTAACTATAATCATCTGAGGTGTAACAAGATGATCGAACCCTTTCTGAACTTTAAGGTATTATTGGACCAAAAAAAAAAAATCGAGGAAACGGAAAAAGGAGGTCTGTTTAGGCAAACTACAACACACGTTCTTTTCTGAACAAGGAAACGGAGAAGGAAATGAACTGCTCAGTATCTAAAGAGGCACAGCTAAACCCCGAGTTACAGCAGCTGAAAATGCGGAAATGCGTTTATAATATTGACAGTTTAGCTATTTTTACGAATCCGTTCAAAAGACCTCGGAGCTCTGCGTAACCAAACTGTACCTTCCTTCTGCCACAATTTACTAACTGATAAAAGGGAATCATAAAAACAAAAGGAACACTGAACACTGGCAAAATGAACTACTGAACAGACTATTTATGGTGATGAACAGCAGAACAGAATATTTGAATGTATGATAAAGAAAATCTTACCCTATCATTTGCCATAATGGCATTTTATCATCACATTTAATTTGTGCTTGGCCCTGCTGTGAAACAGAAGTTCTTGGTTTAACAGAGCAGCACCTTCAGCACAACTCAGGTTTATCTCCTATGATTTTTAGATTAGTCAGTGCAGGTCTACTCAAGGGAGATCTCGCAGAAGGGTTTCCCAACCTTCCAAATACTGTTATGACAGTGGTGACTGCGGAACATCGATTTGATTAGCATCTTTTGATTTCTTTATGCATATACTGAAGCACAATGTCTCATTGCATGGATGTGGCAGAACAATCCTCTGATATTTAACAAACAGTGAAACATCTGGCGAGAGAATCAAAAATGTATCTAGTATCTAATTAACTGGATAGCTTAAATCTTATTTAGGGATCGTCATGCTTGAGGAGCTGCTTACTTGAAATCTGCATTAAAATGTATTTTAATAAATCTTGATGCCATGCTTATCCACACAGAAATATTAAAGCTTATTTGGTGTGACGCCCCGCCTTGAGAGTCACAAAAACAACTTTTACAGATATTAGACACTGTTGTTGCCCCTCATGCTTAATTTGAGCCGGTATTGGTCAGTGTCGTCTATGGGCCCAGTCAGCAGCAGGACCAGCTTCTCCAATTCTAGTCGGGCTTCACACCATAGGCTTGCACGCCCGTTCGCTGAACTCGCCAGTCTCTCCAGCTGAAGGCAGCTCTCCTCGGGCAAACACTGCAAAGCTCTTCACGCGGAGCACACCAGCTATGTTGGCTTTGCCAGTGCTTGCTCTGCACTGGATGTACTGCTGCACAAAAAGTTTGAAAAACTCCAGGCTATGGTTGAACGAAAGGCACTTTGACTATAAATACGTTACACAAAAAGAGACTTGAATGAGGGTGGATAGCAGCTGAAAGGTTCAAGTGCTTTTGGGAAATGATTGCACAAAATTTGTCTAGGTCTGTGATGAACTGTATTGGCAGATGCACATAGGTGATTTTTTTTGGGGGGGGTGGAGTGTACGACTGATCAGTCCATTTAAGGACATTTCCACGTACGGTTAAACTCTAGGTCAGGTGGCATTCAATATACTTTGGTCCATAACTCATTTGAGATAACCTTGAAGTAACTGTTAAAGTCGAAGACAACTATGAGGAAGGGATGTACTATATGATGTGGCTGTGCAACATCATCGTGTAATACACTTCCCAACCCCTTTAGGACCCTTAGGTTTTGTTTGTCAAACCTTCAGCAGAACCCTGGGTTGCTGTGGCTCTGAGCAGCAAGGCTTACACAATGAAACAAGTGTAAGGCATTTAAACAGCCCCAAAACAATAGAAAAAGAAAATCGACGAGACACTTAAGAAATCCAACACCAATTTATAAAAATAAACTGTATTTTATGTATTTTAGACACCACAACAACAAAAAATTCAACAGAGGGTTGCGGAGATATAGAATTTGCAAAGTATAGTAAATCAAAGCATTTCACTCAACCGCGAACTAGCACTGGCAAATTCCACATATTTGACACTTAGAAACGCTTTCACTTAAAAGTTTGGGCTAGGCGTAATGCAGTCACATTAAGCGATCAACTCCTGAGGGAAGGCAGTCTGGGGGACCAGTGAGGTCCTCAGAAAGAGTTACTTCAGCAGGTGAAGTCTTCAGTCCATTCCAGGTACTTTTATCCTCTGCAGGTCTTTCCTATGGAAATGGTCCTGATGCAAGGGATGAAGGATGCTGAAGATGCTCAAAAGATGCTGAGGATGCAATGCGGTCGACGAAGTCTTGCTGAGACTACTCCTCGGTCCACAAAGGGGGTGACGCGGTCCTGGTCACATGGTTAACATCCCTCAAAGTCCCCTCGGTGCTGGCAGAAGTCCAGTTGCCACTGGACTACCGAGATTGCCCAGTAGTGCAGTCACAGGTCAATCTTTCCTGGGTTGATAATTCGTCCTCTGGGGCTTCCAGCTGCACTCCGACGACACTCCCGGGCTCAGCGAACTCGGGTACAACTTTGTGCATCAGGACCTGGTGCAGCACGGCGTTGGTTGGCAGCGATTTTAAGATTCTGAGCTACCAACTTGCTACAGCAGGCTTCTCAGCTGTTGTGTCCCTGTGCTGTGTCCAGGTAGCCAGCTCACTGACCCTTGGCTGGTACAGCAACAGCAATAAAGGGCTGAGAGGGCCAACAGATAACCTTTAACAATGCCTACTGCAAGTCCTTGCTATGCCAACCATAAAACAAATAACATATCCAACAGTGTGGCTTGCAACTGGTCCCTCAGGCAGGTGCCACACTAGGTCATAAACTTATCCCAGCATACACTGATTTTGTGGAAGAGATCCTTGCTGCCAGGATTAAATCAATGGCTTTGCAAGGGATATCAAAGCAGATCAACTGCCGCTGGTCAATCTCCATGCATGGAGGTGCAGATTGCACAAACCTGGGTTTAAGACCCTGCCCTGCTGCTGTAACAGAAGATCCCCCTGAAGCAGAAGCCTGATCGGAGGGCAGATGCTCATGGCCAGAAGGTATGTGCACCACATTCTCCTGGCCCGATCGAGAGCCTCAAGATGACTTGGGCCCAATCGAACCTGATCAATTTCAGAACTTGGGGCTGGAAATTTAGTGGCGGGAAGGCATATAGGAGTCCAGTGCTCCACTCTAGATGAAATGCGTCTCAGAGAGACAGCCTTCTTGGGGCCTCCAACATGCACAATTGTTGACATTACTCGTTCTCAATGGTGGTGAAAAGATCAAGCCAGGGATCTCCCCATCGCTGGAAGACACGACACCCTGCACGACCTATGGGTGCAGCTACCAATCGTGGACAGCTAGGCATCACTGGTTGATTTTGTCCACCCTGGCACTTAAAGATCTTATGAGAGGAGTACAATCAGCGAAATTCCATGATGATTCAGCCAGTTCCAGAGGCGCAGAGCCTCCTGGCACGAAACCCAGGACCCCTATCCCGCCCTGTTTATTGCAACACCATGTAGCGGTGGTGTTTTCCATGAGAACCTGAACCAGTGCCCCTTTGAAGATGGGCAGGTACGCCTTTAACGCTAGGCAAATCACCTAAAACTCCAGCAAGTTGATATGGAAGCATGCCTCTGCCGAAAATCAGAGTCCTCTGCTATTCACCTCTCCCAGATGGCCTCACCAACCCAGTAGTGACGCAGTCACCACAGTCAACTCTGGGTGGTGCTTCAAAAGGGGCCAAATCGGACTGGCTACCCTGGTGCTGGGACCACTGAGACTTCAGATCCCACTGCCTCAAAAGGGCTGAGAGTGGTGTGGCCTGCCACTGTGCCAAACTCCTGGTATATGTCAGAGATGGGCGAAATAGCTGGGGGAAATTGCAGAACTGGTGCAAAAATGGTCCAAAGAGCATGCCATGCCCTAGCTCTCTTTAAAACGATCCAGGCGGGAACCGTCTAAGCGCATGTCAGTTAGTGACGCATGGACGTCCCTGGAGAGGCCTTTAGTTCTCATCTATATGTGGGGCCTGAGCACCACACTTGTGCAAATAGCCCTACCTAGACAATCAGTGGTATCCAGGCCTGAGCGGATGATTAATTTGGCCCCATCCCGACCATCCTGAATGGTTTGTGCCAAGGAAGCCCATAGGTCTTCTGGGACAGCCAGTAAGATCTCACCAACCATGATCCAGAGTGCATGGGTGTAACTTCAAAGGAGGCAGCTGTAGTAAGCTATGTATTATCTATTCTACATTCGACATGTTCTATAACTAAGTTGCCTGTACTTGCATGTTCCTTCCAACATGATTGGTGTTTATCTTCATGTTCACAGGTCAGGTATTGTTTGTGCTTATATTACATTCTAAGTTCTTGTGGGGGGTTCTGTTTCAGTTGGATCTGGCTTTGACTGTGCATGGATGCTCCAATAAAGACTATTTCTATACATACAAGTGCTGCATTTGCCTGGTCTACCTACCACTTATTGGCGACGAGTGGTTAGAGAATCCAGAGGGACCATCCATGTATATTTCACCATCGGATTTGTGCTATTCCAGGTGACTATTCTAAAAAGTGCCAACTGATCTGTGTTTGACACTACCGTTGGGAGGAATATTGAATATTTCATGGCAGCCCTTCAGCAAACACAAGGTACGTGCAGGCAGCACGTCTCTCGGAGGAATTCACCATTGAGAGAGTTTTATGTGGGGTGTTGACACCACTTTTGGCAGCGTGAAGGGAAGAGTTTGAGGGCGAGCTTCTCCTGGCTCAAGAACTGGCACATTTAGATTAACTACGCACAAGGAATGGTACGTATACAGCTGCTCTGGAGCATCGGCGCATGCAGGGAAGACACGTTGTGACGGATTAGGAAATACGCACGAACACATCAGCAGTCATTCTACTTTGGGATATATTTAAGAGTTACACAGTTGGCAGTATATTTGTTCTGGCAAATAACACGCTGCAGATTATGTTGTTTCTTCAGTATTCATACATCGCAGTCACTGCAGTAACTAGCGGCGTACTGCAGTTATAACAGTAGCGGACGGAACAGGTTTTTCCTACTTTTAATTTATGCTTACTTTCAGTCAAACTTGTCAACCTTATTTATTTTGTTTCTTGTGTGTCCTTACATTACTTATTCCGAGCTATGACTACTACATGTGGCAATCCACTTCTCTCATTTTTCAGTGGTCCCAATCAAGCAAGCATGAAAAGGGACAAGTGGCTCAAGCATTTTCAGAATTATTTATTAGCCATTAATGGAAGAACCTTTTCAGCTGAAAGAAAGAAGGCTTTACTTTTAAACTTGATGGGTATTGATGCTAAAGTTATTTTTGACACTTATCTGTTATGGCACCACCACATGGAGTTGAAGCAGGAGACTATGATTGCTTTTCAGAAGCATTAGATAGGCTGAAAAAGAGAGTCAGTGAAGAGCCACACAGTGTTGGAGAGATTTAAATTTTATACGCACCAACAATTGTTGGATGAGTCTTGTGTGTGCCTGGAGATTTTTTTCTGCCAATTGTGCAAATTTGGAGTGCAAGTAGACATATATTAGAGATCAGTTGATCATTCGCTGTTCCAACAATAAGATTCAAGAGCAGCTCTTATGCCAACGTAATTCTACATTACAAGAAGCGATTGACATTGTCAAGAGTGTGGAACGATCTACCAACTGTTTTAAAACTATTAATGTTGATAGTGCTTCTGTGGGAGTAGCTGCATTAACTTTGAAAAATGCTAAAAAGACCATGGGCTATAAAGGGAGATTTACTCAAATGTATACACCTATGGTTGGTACGAATGCTAAGTTGCAATGCAACCGTTGTGGGTCAAAAACGCATTCTGCACAATTTAAGAAGTGTCGAGCCAAGGGTAAATAATGTTTTAAGTGTGGAAAAGTGAGTAATTTTGGAGTTGTTTGAAAAGTCTAGCCAAGAAAGTGTCCAGCTTCTAAGAGAATTGCGCAGAGGATGACATTTCCGAAGAAAATGTTGTGTGTGTGAGAACATTGTGTTGGTGATTAAACAGGTTCTGATGATGATACTCAGAAAGTCTGTATGGTTGCTGATGGCAATGTGACGAGTGAAGTGGATATAGAACTATATGTGCCACCTATGTGTGAGATCAATATTGAAGGCAGGGCATTGAAGGTCATGACTGATTCTGGATTGCCATACACCATTATTTCAGATTCTTTCTTTCACAAGAATTGGCAGGATACAATTTTGGAACCAACTGATGTTAGGATGTATGTATTTGGTGGAAAAGAGATCTATATGATGGGTTACTTTGTGTCGGAGATCAACTTCAAACATACAACTATTATTGGTAAGGTGTATGTTGCAGTGGATGGTGTACAAGTCTTGGGTTGGAGACATCAAGGGAAGTTTGATATCACCCTTCATCCCAATTTTAAAATACAAGTATGTTTGCCTGAAGACATAACAAGGGTTCAAAGTGTTTTGAGTGGGGAAAACTATTTGGAATGTATACTTGACAAACCGTTTGTTTCGCAAGGAACTGGGTAAGGTGAAAGGTTTTTCTCACCATATTCAACTGAAAAAGGATGCAGTACCTACCAGTCACAAATTGAGGCATGTTCCACTATCAGTTCGGGGTGAACTATCTAAAATATAGTGTGTATGTGTGAGGAAAGGGTAACTGAACCTGTCAATTCGTCAGAATGGGTTTCTCCGATCTTTTTTTTTTTTTTTTTTAACAAAAACAGAGAAGGAGGAACTCAGGATGTGTGTGGACCGGAGGTCGGTTATCAAGCAAATTTTGGTGGACTGTCATCCTTTGCCTATGGTACATTAGTTATTTTCAAAATTGGATGGGGCAAGAGATTGTTGCACGCTGAAGGCGGCTTATCACCAGGTTAAGGTAACACCAGAGTCGAGACATACTTCAACATTCATTTCTCCTGATGGGGAATTAGAATACATCAGACTGCCAAATGGACTTGCATCCACCACATCGGTATTCCAGAAATATAGGTTTTGTCTTTTCAGGGATATTGATGGGGTGGTTGCGTTCCTGGACGATATTTTGGTGTATTCTGAAATGGCAGATCAACATTTCAACATATTGGACAAAGTGTTGATTATTTTAGAGGAAAAGGGAATGACTATTCGTCTTGACAAATGCAAATTTTTCGATCAATAAGTAGAGTATTTTGGGGAGACAACTGCAAAAACTGGCATTTATCCCAAGAAGGATCTGTTGGAGTCAATTCGGAATATGCAGACCGTATATATGCTTTTACAACGAAGATTTTATTACGCAAATAGCATTACAACGCATATTTTTAGTTCGCATACTGTTACTTCGCAAAAGCATTTAAAATCATTTAAAATACTTTTACCACGAAATCAAATACTACGGATACTTTTACAACGCATTTTTAAACGCAATAACTATATATTTTTTTTAAAATGTAACCTAACCCCTGGAACGGGATGCATGGTGAATAGGGGTTTAGGGTGGGTGAGTACAACTAACCTCCCGCAACCCTACTTCAAATTATCTATACCTCTACAAACATGTATTTTATACTTTTAAATTCGTCTTACCTGTTCACGATTCTTCCCTGCTTCTCCTCCTTTCCGCCTCTATCTTCTATATTACGTAATTACGTATACACGTCTACGTACTACATTTTACTTAAAAATCAAGAACGGACAAATCTTTTCTTTAGACTATTTAACCGTGTCAATACACTTTAAACATCCTTTTTAACAAAAAAATTGGATCGGCAACACTTTTAAATAATTATTTTTTCTTGTATTCTATTTCCCCCCCCCCGTCCCGTATTATGTTACACAAATTGGTACTGCCCCAACTCTTCCTCGCTTTTTATCACAATCTGTAGTGCACTTGCTGTACTTATCCTTGGGTTGTGGGGTTATGTCATATTTTTTCCTTTCGCAATGGAAATCTCACAGATATTATGGAATGTTGAGATTGAGTATCAATCCTTCTGAGTTTCCTCGTGTTTTGATAAAAGAGCGATCCAGTCGTGTCATTAGGACAGTGGGCATTTTCCTAGTTCACATGTACTTTTAATACTCAATTTAATACTCAATTAATACTCCAAATAATCAATTTAATACTCAATAAATACTCTTATTTTCAAATTACCTACATTAAAAGACTATTTTCGTTGTTACAGTATTTGCGTTGTAACGGTATTTGCGTACTAGAAGCATGCGTTGTAAAAGCTTGCGTAGAAATAACACCTGCGAAGTAAAAGATGCGTGGTAAAGGTAATGCGTAGTATTGGACGCGTACTAATGGTAGTTTACCATGCAGACTCCTCATAGTAAACAACTCAAATAATTTTTGGGTTTATGCGAATATTATTCTAGGTTCGTAAAGAAGTTTGTAGATATTGTGATTCCTCTGAGACCTTTACTTAAAAAAAGATCTAATTTGAGTGGTCTGAAGAGAATACTGTGGCATTCAATGGTTTGAAAGAGGCAATAATTCAATCTAAACCTGTGTACTTGTTTGCTCACAATGCTGTGAATGTGGTTACAGTAGATGCTAGTGCTACTGGTCTTGGGTGCTGTACTTAGCCACATTAGGGATGGTGTTGAACGCACCACTGACTTCGCATCCAGATATTCTACCATTGAGTGAGAGGGATTAGGGTGCACTTGGTCAGTAGAACATTTTAAAATGTATTTGTGTGGCAAACCTTTCCATCTTAAAACTGGCCATAAACCTTTAATATCGTTACTCTCAAAACATGGAATGGGAAAAGCATCATCTAGATTAGTGAAGTTGCTTGCCAAATTGTAGGAGTATAATTTAACTGTGATGTATACACCAGGAGCACAAAATGTGAGAGCTGACTGCTTGTCTCAACTGTCATTTTGAAGAGGTGGCCATTGGAAAGACACTTATCTAAAGAACTTCAAGTATTCTGGAAGGATAGAGAGGATTTATTTTTAGAAAATGTGATTAAGGGAGATGTTTTGTTCCACCTAAAGGCATCAGAAACAAACTGGTTTTGATAGCTCATATGGGTCAGTGCTCATAGGAATGGAGAAAGAAACACGCTCGGATTTCACGGATTGGAGCTTATTATGTACTCCTACATCTGTTGAAAAACTTAACTCTTATACTCTTTGATTGCCCTATATCTAGGAAGAACATATAATTATATAAGAATAGATACCAAACATTCTTCACTTACCACCGCATCATACGAAAAAAAATTAATTGCCTCTTCTTCAATGTGAATAGCCCACAATGGTTATTTCAATATTTAACAGCTGCAACACAACAAGATAAGACTATAATTCCCCACACGGCGTGGCCATGATACCTACCAACCGCACCTACTATTGGGACCTTGATCTCCGTCCACAATTTTTGAAGCCTTGAAAAAGTCACTGTGTGACGAAACGCTTGTTGGCTGTTTCTGAAGAAAAAACTTGTGGTTCTTTGAATGTACTGAAGCTTAATAATTGCTACACAGATAATAAATTATATTTCATGTTTGAATAAGAAGTCCTTAACGTTTGGACCATATTTTTATATTCAAATCCGTTGAAGTGTTTGGGTTATTTTGAAATAATAGTCTACATTCGATATCATTAGGATCCGGTGTATTAATCACACCTTAAGTAGTCGGGTGTTTGTAACCTGATAGCACCACATTACTGTATTACTTAAAAATTCCAGGTATACTGTACCCACGATAAATATATTTCTTCCTTTATGAGGTGCGAATAAGTAAGCCACTACTACCCATTTCTCTTATTAAAGCTCATATGGGTCACATGGGTCAAACAAATACTATTAAAAAAGTGAGAGAGTTATTCTGGTGGCCATACATGGACAGTGGCATTGTTAAGTTTGTTGAAAATTGTCTGTTGTGCTTAAGACCAACTACTTTTATACACAACTGCTGTATTTGCCTGGTCTACCTACCGCACTAACCTCAAGGCAAGGCTAGCCAATTAGACCATTACAAATACTTGGGACTCTCTTAGGAATAGCTGGAAAGGCGTTCGGGTTGACTTTGCTGGTGGACGCCTCCACCACCAAACTCTCAGGAGGAGGAGGAAATCAGGGTTGCCTGGAGCTGGTCTATGGAGATGTGAGATCTGTCAATTGACCGGATGGGCAAAATATGGCTTTGTCTGCGTGCATATGAATGAGGACTTCATTTAAAGGTAGAAGAGATTCGGTCGGTGCGTGGCCAGGAGTAAGCATGTTTTCTTTTACCTCTAATAGTACAGTGTAGGTCCAAGTACCATTTATCCTCATCATAGGAGGGGTAAACTAGTCCCCATGAAACCCATTGTCAGCTCCATAAGGTTGACTGTTCAGAGAAAGAACCAAAAAGTTGATGTAGTCTCTGTGAGGGATTGTGCAGTAGTTGTATGGTCTAAGAATACAAGAGATTAAGTATAAACTTGCTACATCAGAATCCGGTGCGGCCTCGATTGAGGTTAATTCGGCTGAAAGTCTGACACCACAATAGGCTGTGGATCCTCTTGCGCCGCCGGTGGCGTCACTGCCGGCATTCATGTCCAATGGACTGGCACATATTTTGACACCTGACTCTTAGAGGGCATTGACGGTAGTGTAGAACAAAAGCAGTTTCATGGGGCACAGACTGTGCTGTAATCCAAATGGAGGCCCAAAGGCATGCCAGAGGGAGGCAGAAGGGTTCCGAAGATGTGCAGCATGGCCTCTGTAAGGGCTTGACCTCCTGCAACGTCGCAAACTGACCCGGAAACTTGGGTTGCATCAGGACAAGAGTCAGTATCATGAGAATGGGAGCAGGTCCTGGAAGCATGGTGATGCCCTTGCGACTTCTCTGGAGAACAAGAGTCACAGATAGGTGCAGAGCCCCATTTGGACTTCTAGGGTTTCTTTTTCGAATTCCCGAAAACTTTGACTACAAAAAATATCTGTCACAGGGAAGACTGCAGGAGCAGGTGCTAGGGTTGCAATGTAGAGCTTTGCTTCAAGTTCTTGGATGGCTTTCATGGTCACCTGAACCACCACTAAAAACGGTCACCCGCCCATATATAAGGATACAAAGAGGCCCAAATGAAGGGTCCTAGGATTGCATTCCAACACCTATGGCTGACAAACGCAGTATTTCAGAAATTCGAAAAGAGAAAAAAAAGGTAAAATTCCGGAAATGTCCGCCCTTTGTCAAAAATCCATCACAGGCCTTGAACCTGTAAAAGGGAATCATCGCTGTGGCTCTTGCCAGGCTTGCCCTAATGCTATCGTGGGCCATATTATCAAAATCAATGAGCGATCGATAACCCTACAAGGAATGACGAATTGCCGCACCTCCAACATTATCTATATTATCACATGCCCATGTGATTTTATATATATTGGAGAAACAGGACGGGAATGTAGGATAAGAATTAGGGAGCATAAATCCAATATTCGAACTAAGAAGGTTGCGGCCCCTCTGGTTAGTCATTGGCTTGAGAAAAATCACACTGAAATTGACCTTAAGTGGTCAATCTTAGAGAAAATTCTAGTCACCCCGGGCAAGGACCCGACTGCGATCAGGAAGAAGAGAGGTATTCTGGATTTATTTCCTAAATTCTGTTAGTAAAGGTTTGAACGAACACTGTCCTTGGGAAAATGCTATCATTTAATTATTATTGTTGCTCTTTATGCAGTTTGGACTTCAAGTGGCTTATGTTCAGTTTTTTATTTAGAATATTTCCGACTTTTATTATTCACTTTTTATTATTTATTCTTTGTTAGCATATTTGTTTTTTCTATCTTTATTATTTGCACAGTTTTTTCAGCTTTATTATTTTTATTTTTATTCATTGCCCCAGGACCTGGTATGACGATCTTTCGTCTTTGAATTTTACATCTTAGCGATGATTGCGTGGCTTCGTGGTTTTATTGTATTTCATTCTATTCTATAATTCGGGTGATTTCCCTGAGAAAAGATCCTTGGATGGGTATTTTAGTGTAGACCTTACGATTCTTTAAAGATGGCCTCTGTGCTTTTCTGAGAGATGTAGCTGAATTTGTCCGCTTTCTATCTCCATATTATTGTTTACCTTTACCCTCCGTTGGCGTGCGTACGACGCCGGGAAATATTTAAATTGCTCCGTTTCCCTCCATTTGCATTGGCTGTAGGGATCCTGTCCAGCCGACGACCCGAGGAACCCCCTTTAGGAATAGCATCACCCCGCTATTTGGTAAGCGTACATCTCTTTGCTGCGCTATCCTATTTTTCTATAGCTGAGGCTTTGTAGTGTTTGAAACCACCGCGCTCCATTTATTAACCGTCCCCGCCGTTGATGTTGAAATGGCCGTGTACATCTTGGCTCCTTGTGAATCCTTAGGGCTCTCTATCTTAGCCCTGGCATAGTTAGGTCTTTTTGCTATTCCTGTTCGGAATTATATTCTTACTCCATATCTCTTTCGTGCGTGATTAGATTTATTGTTTGTTTTTGGGCTTATTTATTTATTATTTTTTGTATAAACATGCTATTGCCACGAAATATCTTTTTTTGGCCTGTCATAACTATCGATTAAAAACGCGCGCTAAAAACTGTGAGTGTTTAATACGCAGAGATTTTTTATAGACTGGTAGACTGTTTTATATTGTTTCTTGAAATTGAATATCTCTTCTCCCCTGTTTTTCTTTCTTTTCTCAGTCGGAAGCATATCAAGCCTCTAATTGATGTATTACGACTGGCTTACTGAACAGATTTTATCGATCTCTTTGTGTGGGGTTACTAGCAGGTCAAATGGCCTTTGGACTAATTCCATGAGTGATTTATGAAACATTCTGGATTCTTGGTATGCATCTTCTTGCGCATGATTTTTCATGTTTTTCTACGTTATACTTGATTAATTGCTATATATTTATGCCTGGGCTTTCATTTCAGATATCGTTGCCTTTGGAGGTTAGGTCTCACTAATGACCTTATAAAAAAGAACCCTAGTGAATAATTTTATTGTTTAAGGTATCTTTGGCATGTGTGATGATTCATTATTCTGAGCACTTAACATGTGAGAATTTCTTTCATGCACTTTTAATTTTCTCTACACGTTCGGTGTGATTTGGTACTTTGCACAATTCACTCATTGTGCATAATGGTGTGAAGCACATGTGTTTCTTCTCGTTTCTCTATTGGCGCGCTAATTTTTCTCTTGGTACACACTATTCCGTTTTTAGACTTTTGTACTTTTTAAATAATGAACCTTGAATTGAGTCTCACCTCTGGGCTGACTTTTGCTATATTAATGGTTTTATAGATTTTGATATAAAGAAATATGTATATTCTATCCATTGAAGCATATAAATGTACAAATTGCTGATACATTTTCTTGTGATTCTAGGTGTGGTTGTGTGTCCCACACTATTTATCCACCCCCGCCCTGATGAAGGTGGAGCCCCGTTGAGGGCATTACACCGAAACGCGCGTTGGCGCTTAATTTTTCTCGTGCCTCTGGACCTTGTTTTCATCTATTACCAGGAGGATACACGAGAATGCTCCATCCCAACATCAATTGGAATTATGCCATCTGGAGCGATTTATAATGTTTTAGACATGTGGTTTTGTTGAGGAATGAATGTGTATGATATTATGAATGAGTGCCAGTATGATTGATGGTTTTGAGAGTTTTTTTGTGTGGGACATATTTATATATTTATAGATGATTTTGTATGCTTTATCTATGTATATATTTTTTTGTAAAGTGATATTATGTTTGATACTATGAAAATAAATGAAAAACAATACAGTTAATCCAATAACATAATACATTTTTTTCTCTTTTCGAATTTCTGAAATACTGCGTTTGTCAGCCATAGGTGTTGGAATGCAATCCTAGGACCCTTCATTTGGGCCTCTTTGTATCCTTATATATGGGCGGGTGACCGTTTTTAGTGGTGGTTTAGCTTGAATTTTCCCCTGCCCCACCTGCCCTTCATTCGTACGCAGGGGTCCCCCTTTGTATTGGTTTCATGGTCACCTGTGCACAGTCATTGCAAGCCTTGGAGTTGTGCACCAAACCCAAACCGAGACATCTCATGGGGTTCTGCCAAAGACATCTGTTTGCAAGGGTTAATCCGTGTACTTTTAACAGGAGACATGTTTCCGTGCACACTGGAAAATTATACAGAAGAAAATCTTTTCAAGGAAAGAAGAAAAGAGGAGCAGAGCTCCATATACACATCTGAAGGAGAGGAAAGAAAGGAACTGATGTCAACGCACATGGGTGGCGCTTATATGCGGCTTAGCTCATCAGTTCCGGAGCGGAATCAGGTCAACGAGGAGTCACAAAACGCCACCTACCAGTGCACAGTATCATTGCTTTTTTTGTTTCCAGTTCGGCACTTGGGCATATTCATAAGGTGAGGAATCTTTAGTTAGAAGTATACATCAGAAATGTGGTTTTTTTTTTACTACTTGTAAGGCATGTCATCTGTACATAAACAAGTGCTTATGGACACTTTAGTAAGGTTAACAGTCTCACTGCATTTGGAAGGTTGTGCGTTTGTCAGTGGTGTACCTGTTCAGTGGATTTGTCCTCTATTTTGCCCTCTTGCAGTTCCTAATCCCAGTTCTGGTTTCGGACGCCCCCCGTGCATCCCCCACAAGTCCTATCACAGTTTCTTCTATTTTGCCAGTTATCTCTCAAGAACCTTGGCCTCTACTGGTGCCATCTGTCCTGCGTCTGTTTGAACAATGGAAGCCTGACCTGCCGCTGCCCGTGCTTAATCTGTGTTGTCTGACTGCGAAGCTGGTTAAAACCACTTCAATATACAAAAGATTAAACAATTATCAATGCCAGTTATAAAGTGCAGCCTCAGAGAGAGATACTGTATTTTGAACGCAATGCCAATGAGACTTTCAATACATATGCATGATGAACAAGTTACTTACCTTCGGTAACGATATATCTGTAAGAGACATATTAGTTATGGATTCCTTACCTTAGAATTACCCCCAGGCGTCAGACTGGATCCGGAGAATTTTACTTTAGCAGTACCCCTGTGCGTCGGTAGGTGGCGTCAATCGACTCCGCGTTCGTCGTCGTGATCGCCGGAATGACGTTGCGGTATCTACCTGGACACCGCCACTGCGCGCTGACGTCAGTTCTTTACAGGACATTCCACGCCAGAAGCGCAGAGCCATGCAAGACACTGACCACTGGTGCACAAAACTAGGGCCCTGAAAGGGAGTCCCTTACTCTAGAAGTCAGTTCGCAGAACGGGGAGGATTGTTGGGACGGTAAGGAATCCATAACTAATATATGTCTCTTACAGATATCTTTACCAAAGGTAAGTAACTTGTTCATCTGAAAGAGACTATTAGTTATGGACTCCTTACCTTAGAACAGATACCCCTGCAATACCAAGCACTGAGGTGGGTCTGCGAACCAAGTTACCACCAGGAAGTCCTGAAACACGGAACGGCCAAAGAAGCCGTCTCTCCGGACTTGGCTGTCCAGGCAGTAATGTTTAGTGAACGTGTGCAATGAAGCCCACGTGGCTGCCTGACAGATCTCATGAAGGTTGACTCCACGTCCCAAAGCAGTAGTGGCTGCCGTCGCCCTGGTGGAAAGGGCGCGCAACCCTACTGGAGGTTCCTTTTTCGCCAAGAAATAACACATTTTAATGCAAAGAACGATCCATCAAGAGATGGTCCGTTTTTGCACGACCCGACTTTTCTTGGCGCCCACATAGCCAACAAAGAGCTGATCATCCACCCGGAATTGTTTTGTGCGATCCAGATAAAATGAAATTGCACGTTTTGGATCCAGACGGTGGAGCCTCTCCTCCTCTTTAGAAGGATGCAGGGGCGGGAAGAAGGTGGGCAAAGTGATGGTCTGTCCTACGTGGAAAGAGATAACCACTTTGGGAAGAAGGGAAGGTCTAGTGCGAAGGACAACCTTGTCCGGATGAACAGCCAGGAAAGGAGGTTTTGAAGAAAGTGCCTGAAGCTCACTCACCCTGAGCAGAGGTGATGGCAACCAAAAAGGCAGTTTTGAGGGTCAATAGTCTGAGAGGACAGTTATGTAGCAGCTCGAAAGGAGCGCACAAAAGGTAAGTCAGAACAAGGTTCAAGTCCCACTGGGGCATTACAAAAGGAATAGGAGGAAACAGGTGAGTATTGCCCTTAAGGAAGGGAATTACAATAGGGGACTTGAAGAGAGAAGGCTGATCAGGAAGGCAAAGAAAGGCGGAAATGGTCGAAAGATAGCCCTTGTGAGTGCCCAGAGAAGAGCCCTGCTTGGCCAAAGAAAGAATGAAGAGGAGAACCTCTGAAAGAGGGGCAGAAAGGGGATTCACAGCCTTTTCTGTGCACCATGCCACAAATTTGTTCCATCTACAGGCGTATACCGTTTTGGTGGAGGGACGCCAGGCTGCCAAGATAACATTACAGACTTCGGGAGGAAGGTCGAAAGCTGTCAACTGTCGCCGCTCAATCTCCACGCAAGGAGGTGGAGGCTGGACAGGTTCGGGTGGAGGACCGTCCCCTGCTGCTGCGACAGAATATCCTCCCGAAGAGGCAGTCTGATCGGAGGATCGATGGCCATGTTCAAGAGGTCGGGATACCAGACTAGTCATGCCCAGTCCGGAGCCACAACAATGACTTGGGCCCGGTCGCGCTTGATCTTCTTCAGCACTCTGGGCAGAAGTGATATAGTACAAAGAGAAATGGTGGTATTGTTTATAGGGAACCGGCGCCCAAAGGGTATGTTCACTAAGTATATTTTACTCTATCTATGTTGGTTCGGTGCTAAAAGGTGGAGAGAACCACCTGCCTCCCCAAATCCTGCGGCCTAAGCTACAGCTCTAGTACTTTTGACCCCCTAGCACACGTAAAATTAAATTACAAAGAAAATGACAGCAGTAGCAATAGTATGTCAACACAAGTATATACACAGATCATAGTAGTTTCTTCATTCTTTTATTCTTATTTGCAGAATCTTCGTATGCAGTTTGTAAGCCAGATCGACGCGTTTCGTCACCTCAGTTTATATATACATGCAACTTTTTCAAGGCTTCACTGTCTTCAATTGGAATTATCATCGTGTGGTGATAATTCCAACCCACACGGCCCTCCGGCGTGGGGAAAATGTAAATGGCAAGGTCCGAAATATCGACGCTCACTCTTCAGTATGCGAGTTAAATCACGTTCAAATCTTCTTTACTGCGTCCAAAGCCCTCACGCCGTCTCCTCGAGTACATGTATATATATAAACTGAGGCGACGAAACACGTGTTGGCTTTCGATCTGGCTTACAAACTGCATACGAAGATTATGCAAATAAGAATAAAAGAATGAAGAAACAACTATGATCTGTGTATATACTTGTGTTGACATACTATTGCTACTGCTGTCATTTTCTTTGTAATTTAATTTTACGTGTGCTAGGGAGTCAAAAGTACCAGAAGTGATATAGGCAGAAGAGCGTATAGAAGACCGCAACTCCACTCGCGGCGAAAAGCGTCGCCTAGCGAGTGCCGCCTTGGAAATTCCAATGCGCAGAACTGCTGACATTGTGTGTTCTCTTCGGTGGTGAATAGATCTAACAAAGGCTCTCCCCACTGCTGAAAGAGACCTTGCACCACCTGCGAGTGAAGTCGCCATTCGTGATCCATCATGCACCGGCGGCTGAGTTCATCCGCCCTGGCGTTCAGGGAACCCGCCAGGTGGTGAACCACCAGGGACATGCCCTGATGTTCTAGCCACTTCCAAAGACGAAGTGCCTCCTGACATAGGGTCCACAACCCCACCCCGCCCGGTTTGTTGCAATACCACATGGCGGTGGTGTTGTCCGTGAACACCTGCACTACTCTTCCTTTGACAGAAGGAAGGAATGCCTTCAGTGCAAGACGAATCGCCCAGAGCTCCAGAAGGTTGATGTGGAGCCAGGACTCCACCGGAGAACAGAGGCCTCTGATCTCTGCGTCCCCCATGTGGCGGCCCCACCCCAGAAGTGATGCATCCGTCACCACTGTGAACTCTCATTGGGTAAGGGAGAGGGAT
Organism: Calotriton arnoldi; assembly: GCA_963921515.1. NCBI lineage: Eukaryota > Metazoa > Chordata > Amphibia > Caudata > Salamandridae > Calotriton > Calotriton arnoldi. The sequence continues at coordinate 635,641 of CAWUFW010001136.1, read as the reverse complement.
CTGCCGTTGACTCAATCCTGGTTTGTTAGCCACCACTGCAATTGGTGTGCAGTGCCCTCTGAGATCTGGACGCAATCGGAAAGATTCCCCTGCTGCTGCGCTCATTGGAACTTCAGGTCCCACTGCAGAGCCTGCATATGCCACCTGGCATAGTCCACCAGCAGGATGCAGGAGGCCATGAGGCCCAGCAGCCTCAGTGTCATTCTGACCGAAACCCGGGATAGAGGCTGAAAGATCGGAATTATAGCCCAAATATCCCGGACTCGCTGCTCGGGAGGATAGGCCCAAAACCGCCCTGTGTCCAGAACCGCCCCAATGAAAAGGCACTTCTGAGAGGGAATCAGGTGCGACTTCGGCACGTTGGTAGTGAACCCCAGCAAATGCAGGAGGTCCGCCGTAGTCTGGAGGTGGGAGACGACAGCCTGGGGCGAAGTCGCCTTCAATAGCCAGTCGTCGAGATAGGGGAAGACTGGAACCCCTGATCTGTGCAGATGAGCTGCGACCACCGCCATCACTTTCGTGAACACACGAGGGGCGCTGGTAAGGCCAAAGGGGAGCACGGTGAACTGAAAATGCTCGTGGCCTACCATGAACCATAGGTAACGCCAGTGGGTAGGCAGGACGGGGATGTGAAAATAGGCATCCTGCAAGTCCAACGCCACCATCCAGTCTCCATGGTCGAGGGCAGACAGGACCTGATCCAGTGTCAACATTTTGTACTTCTCCTTTCGGAGGAAGCGGTTGACGTCCCTGAGATCCAAGATAGGACGCAGTCCTTTGTCCTTCTTGGGTACCAGGAAGTAGTGGGAATAACAACCACAACCTACTTCTGGCACAGGAACTCGCTCGATGGCTCACTTGGCCAAGAGAGCCGTAACTTCCTGACGAAGAAGGGCCAAGTGATCCTCCAACATGCGATGGAAGGCAGGTGGCATGGAGGGAGGTGTAGTCTTGAAGGGGAGGGAGTAGCCCCTTCGGACTATCTGCAAAACCCACCTGTCCGACGTGATGAGCCAGTGGGGAAGGTGATGGCGCATCCTGCCACCCACTGGCAACTGGTGCACCTGAAAAGTCGGACTAGGAGGGTTTGGAGGCTGCTGCAGAGGTGGCGCTGGTGGACTGGCCCGCCCTCTGGCCCCCAGACCCACGACGCTGGGTCCCAAGTCCCGGCTGCGCAGAGGCTGGACATCTTGCGCAGGCCTATGGCTCTGGGCGGAACATGGCGGGGCACCCCTTCCGTAGCCACGAAAGGGGCGAAAAGCAGACTGCGCGTGAGGAGAGGTGGTAGCGAGGCCCAAGGATATGCCGTAGCCCTGGAATCCTTAAAGTGCTAGAGCGCGTTGTCCGCTTTGTCGCCAAACAAGCGACGGCCATCAAAGGGCTTGTCCAAAAGAGTTGATTGGACATCACTCGAAAAGCCAGTGGACCTCAGCCAGGCATAGCGTCTCAGGGCTACCGACATTGAAATCGTCCTGCCTAGCGAGTCGGCGGTGTCCAGCCCACATCGTATGGCGAACTTGGCTGCATCTCTGCCCTCAGCAACTGCACGGGAGAGCACGGCCCGGGCCTCCTACGGGCACTGCGGCAGCACCTGCGTGACCGTGTCCCACAGAGAATGGGTGTAACGGCCCGAGAGACATGCGGTGTTCACCGACCGCAGTCCTAAGCTGGCGGAAGAAAACATCTTCCCAAGGTGATTCAGCTTCTTGGATTCCCTATCAGGTGGAGCAGTAGGGAATGCGCCCTTGGAAGTTGAGGCTTGGACCACCAAGCTCTCGTGGGTAGGGTGTTGGGAGAGGAAAATGGGGTCGCCCAGGGCCGGGCGGTGGCGTCTGGCAATCATCCTATCCACAGGAGCCCCTGGGCTGGGCTTGGACCAAGTGCCCAGACGGATGTCCGTGAGGGCCTCATTGAACGGCAGCAGGGGCTCCAAAGAGGCCGCTGTCGGTTGAAGCACCTCGGCCAGGAGGTTAGTCCTGACCGCCACCATAGGAAGCTCAAGGTTCAAGGCCTCACCGCACTACCCAACACCACAGCGTAAGAGGTTCCCTCCTCCGCAGCCACGGTAGGGGGAGAAAGCATGCAAAGGTCTGGAGAAGTGTCCAGACCACTGGCCTCACCCAACTCCTCTCTCCAGTCCGGTTCTTCTAACTGGTCTGCCAGAGGGTCCACAGACCACTCCCAGTCCTCCTCACCCTCCTCTGGTTCCCACTCAGAGCGATAGGGAACAACAGAGGTACAAAAATACGGGTCGGCATCGGTACTGACGTCGGCCAACGCCGGTCCGGTCCGGTTCCGTGTCCATGTCGAGAGGGAGGTTGGGGTCGACGTCAGTTGGGGACACAAAAGGCGTCGGAGGGGGTGGAGGTGTCGCCAATGGATTCGGCGTTGGAGGAGGTGTTGTAAGGTCGACAGGCGCCGATCCGGATCCAGGCCTGGATCCCTGGGGGCCCTGTGGTGCCGAAGCCGCCGGCATCGAAGGCCTAGACCCCCAGCCGAGTCCGCGGGGCCCGAAGGTGCGCCGGCAGAGTCGGACTGCCCCACGATTGAGTGGAGGGCTTCATAAACACTACAAAGTTGGGCAGGGGTCGCTCCGGCTCCCGGGAAGGGAGGGAAGCTTGGAGCCGACCCAACAGGCTTCGCGGGCGGAGTCGGACGACTACCTGCCGCATCCCGCGTCGCGTCGGCCGACGGACGGGGAGAACGCGAAGAGCGACGGTGCTTCTTCGCCTTCTTTTTGTGCTTTGACTTACCCGAAGACGAGGAGTGGTGGGGATGGCTCCGCGACCGGTCCCGCGACCTCCCTCTCGACTGGGACCTCGAGTGGCATGGAGCCGACTGCCAGGCCTCCAGAAGCTTTCTGGACCGCTCCCGCAAAGACTTCGGGCCATGGCCCGACAGTCGGAGCACGACTGCGGGTCGTAGTCGCGCTCCAAACACCAGAGGCATACTAGATGCGGGTCCGTCACTGACATCAGCTTGTGGCAGGAGCCACAAGGCTTGAAGCCGGTCCGCCGATGTGACATCCCTGTGCACCAGGAGTCAACAACTTGAAAAAGATGTCGACAAAAGTAGAAAAAAGACAGTCAAAAGTGACTAGAGATACCGCTCTCCCTGGATCTGCGCTGGCTGGCGTGGAAAAAGAAAGAACTGACATCAGCGCGCAGAGGCGGCGTCTAAGTAGATACCGCGACGTTATTCCGGCGATCACGACGCCAACGACGAACGCAGAGTCGACCGACGTGTACCTTTAAATACGAAGGCTTCACTTGCACCCGGTTCCTTACTTGGACTAGTGCCACGAGACAGAGGACTCATCTGAATAGTTACGGGGGCATACTTCAGCCCAGAGTTGACAAACAATAGACTTATAAAAGGACGTATCACTGCCCTTCAGTTGCACATTGCATGTGCCTCTACTTTTTTAATCGCGCAAGTTACAGGCATACAACGTATTTTGACGGCAACCCTGCACAGATTAGGAATGGAGGACTACCTATTTGGAGAATCGACTCATGAATTGTGACTAGTTCATGCCCATATCCTACGCTCTCTCTGACTAGCACTTTAATGCTTGAGAAGTTTAGACCACATGAACTGCTGAAATAGTTTCTTCCTGTGGCTCTTCCACGACGTTTGAAAGACATCAACAGATTTCAAACAGCACATATAAGGACTTATTTCTTGGCTACTCTTTTTTGCTATAAAGACAACACAACATCGGTGGATTCTCTATGAACATTTGAGGATCGCCCCCTTTACGCTGCTAAGCCTTGAAGAAGTTACAAATGTAACGAAACACGTGTCGGCTGTCATGTCTCTATTTCACCGTTCTATTCTGTTCTTCCAGCAACAAGAACTAGACCTTGAAAAAATAACTGTATAAACATGAAATGTTTTTGAAAAAATCTTTTTCTTGTATGAATATATGTACAGTATGTATTCACTAAACGTCACACTGATTATTAAATTTGAGAGAACCCCAGTACAAATCCAAATATTGTCATATCCTGTGATTTGAGCGATTGATCGAATACATAGATCTTCTGTTTCAATTTTTTTTAAAAAATCAATGTAGTAATATTGTTGAGTGCGGGGGTACATCTGTCGGTCTAAAGACCACTTACAGACGCGCAGGGGTACTGCTGAAGAAAAATTCTTTGGATCCAGTCTGACACCTGGGGGTAATTCTAAGGTAAGGAATCCATAACTGTCTCTTTCAGAGATTATGTTAGAAAGCTATTGTTTCTCTAGTTAGATCACTTACATTAATTTATCAAGAACCACAGTGTATGTATTTGGAGGCAAGACTAACATAGCAATTTTCATTAGTATAGATTGAACATATTTCAGAAAGCTGACTTCAGACTAATAAGGCTTTCATCCTAAGACTTGTATGAAACCTGTATATTCCATTTCTGGGACTAGATTTGATACAATTGATCTAAATACTGCTGTTCTTGAGTTGAGCAACTTTCAGACACAATCTCTCAGTTTAGAACGTTCAAAAGTAACAGCTTTACCCATCCCTATAAATACCTTGAAACAATATCAAATATACAAACCACGGTGAATGGAAAAAATAAATATATAAAAATACCTGTCGAAAGTACTTTTCATACAAAGGGTTCGCACTTGACAGCTGGGAAAAAAAAAAGGAAGGCACAATGGACACAGGTTACAATTTTTTTTCCTCAGATATCAGATACATATAAAAGATAACACATATACATTCACAAGAAGCTTAGCATACAAATGTGTGGTGCTCTTTCCACATACATGGCATTCAGGTAGCCGCATTAACTTCATTACAGTCCAGAAATCGCATGTCAACTGGCAATGTCTTAGGGAAATAGGTTCTTCCCGATGGTTTTCTCGTAAAATTGCAAATAATATACCAACATGTATATATATTTTTTTTAAAGATGAAAGGAACTTTTGTAACAGTTTCTATTCCAGTAATGTAATAAAAGGCTTTCAGAATACATGTGGCCCGAGCCTTCGCACAGCTCCTAAGGTAACATTTGGGGCAGGCTATACAAGAAAGCAACACGTGCTACTAGGATAACAGTCGATCATGGGCAGAGCCCAGCAAAATAGGTATTAACAAAGGCAAAAGGTCTGGTCATGCATTAGTGAATTGATCATATTGGGATGAAGAGAGATCATCCTTGGCTAGTGCTGACTTGGGAGGGAGAAGGATATATATGGGAGGATAAGGTTAGGAGGGAATTAAAGAAAGAAGGTTCACATTTCGATGTGATGTTCTACCAGTCAGGGCTGTTCTCAATAGCGAAGAGGGCGCCCCGGGGATTTTATTGCTATGTAGACATACATAAATAGGTCACATTGTAAACTGGTTTAAGGATTGTTCAGGCACAGAATATACAGGCAATCACTGAGGCTGGATGAATAGGAGTTTGGGAACAGCCACAGGAAAGGATTTTTCGATTTTAACACAGGAAACTTCCTTTGAAATAGGGCTTTTAAAAATGCTGACTTTGCATCCGCCGTCAATGTTTTTGAAGACGGATTTGAGGAGTTCTCAGAAAGGCACAGCACCGGTGGACGCTATCTTGCTGACCGTCTTACTAGTAACAAAGAGTATTCCTTGCATTTTGGGTGGGAAATAATATTTTTAGAAACAGGGCACGTTTGCAATTTGTGGTCTTCAATTTTTTTTCATTAACACTAGTACACAGCACGGATTCCGATTAAAACCAGGTTAAACTATATGGACTTTGTGATTTCTTTTCAATTATGCTTATCTTTGAAGACTAGGGCGGCAAGCTTGTGTTGACTATCTACAGATGAGTGAGCGAATTCCAATACTGTAGTCTAACTACACTGTAGAATCTATATGTTAGTAACTGTAAAAAAAAAAAAAAAGCATTTTACAGCGCTTCATCCCAAACTGTTAACCACCAAAAGGCATTACCGCACGGGTAGCATGCTACACCACGTTGTAGTCCTTGGTTGAAAGGTGCAGCACTTGCAAAGACACCTATGTGGAAGCAATGCTGTGACGTGGACAAGTGCCCCAGAGTGGTGCTCTCACCCTATCTTGGGTCACAGTGCACAACAATATCTGAGGAAAGGAGAGTGAGCGATGGAGCACACAATGTTTACATTGGTCGGCTATGAATCACACGACCGGTCCTCTGCGGTGGCCACCTAGCCAACAAAACAAGTGCCTGATACAGCATTCAAGACATCAACTCTGTAAATCTGGTAAGCTCTAACGAGGAAAAGGAGGACATAGGGGTGAGTCTGGATGGTATTGTAAATATATATATATATATATATATATATATATATATATATATATATATATCGCTTACTACCCCTAATGAGGCGCCAAATCGCTTTTTTCGGCGAGTAGCACGCTACTCCGGAACCCATAAAGGTTTAGTGGTTTGTTAGTATAGTTAAATATAAAAGTAATTTGAGTGGTGGATATTAGTCAGTTATTTGGATTAAGAAGGATAATGGAGGGGTAGAAGAGGGAAAAAAGGTTTGCATTTATATAGCACTTGCTACCCCTGATGGGGTGTTGAAGCGCTTTTTCGGGGAGTACTCCGGAACCCATAAAGGATCAGTGGTGAATTAGTATAGTGAAAAAATGAAAGTAATTTTAGTGGTGGATATTAATCAGTTATTTGGATTGAGAAGGATAGTGGAGGGATAGAAGAGGGAAAAGGTTTGCATTTATATTTATAGCGCTTGTGCCGTAACACATCTTTTATCCAATCTGTTTTAAGAGAGAATTTATTTATGACGCTGTAGAGTGTTACAGCAAACTATTCGTGCAAAATAGAATCGTGTCAAGCATGATAAAGCTCCCTGAAGCATTCTTTGGTACATTCTGATCCTTTATATTACGTACATTATTTTTTTTAAATCGTCAAACTATAAAATGTCCCTAACAGTACTGTAGTGCGACTAATAATTTCACTCAACAAAATGTTAAATGAAAGACGCATAGAACACTGCGCCAGGTGAAATAATAAGAATGAACACGTGCAATGACAACAATGTACGGGGAATATAATGTCCGTCAGACATGGGCGTGTATGGGCTGAGGCCGGTTGGGAAGGTCCATTCTAACCAAGTCGGGGGGAGGGGGGGGGTTATTGGGGGAGACATGGCAGAAACTCACTCGTCTGACAGTTGTTTGAATGAGGAGGTGAGAAGATGCGGAGCAGTTCAGGACAGCCTGACAGACACTTGCATACGGGTTGTGCATTGGTGTGAAGGCAGAGACAAGCTGAGGAAGGCTGGAATGCCACTCCTCTCAGCGCACACAAGAAGCACCGGCTCGAGCGCTTCCATCTGTTTTAAGTGATCCCTTAGAGAGAGTCAGCACTATCTACAGGGCTGTCGGTAAATATAACACCACAGTGAGAGCCCTCGGCGAGAGGCCTGAGCAGCAGTTCATGCTGACCGAGGAGGCTGATGAAAAACTGCTGAGGAGCGAACTCGGCAGATGAAATACAAACATATAGACAAAGCAGGCTTTCGTGGAACGGAGTGAACTGGAGCAAAGAATCAGTTCCACGAAGAGACAGTGCGAGTCTGTTAAAGTGCGTTTTTGTACAAGTGTGTGACAATATGAAAGTGTGATTTTAAGCAAGCTTGTATTGTGCGCGTCAGCCTCGCCTGCATGGCTCTGAACACACCTGCATTTCACCATAACTCTACTTCTATTTTCTACCCAAGTATATTAAGTGTTTACACCTGTGATACTTAAAAAGAAGAAAGTTCATTGTCCATCTTCACTTTAGCGTGGAAATGTTAAGAGCACAAGAACACTGGGTGGGTGGGGTGAAGGGTGAAGAGAACATACATTATCCGGTCTGTGTGTGTTCAGAGAAACAAGGTGTGCAATTCTCCAGTGAACTGGACCACCCCCCAGCCCCCCTTCCTTCCCCTCATGTCCTACATAAGGGGTCAGTCAGCTCAGCTGGCACACCAGAGCACAAAAAACCGAGCATGCCAACTTCAATAGGGCTCATTGCCTATCTGCACCAGCTGAAAGAGTTCACCCTACAATGTCAGCCCGTGTCTTTAATAAATGGAACCATTGTAGCTCCTGGAACCGATGTTCTTTGATATGAACAGACATGAGCATTAACAGGGGAACTCAAAAACACCAGATAGGTTCAAGAGTCCAGGCATGCTCGGAACTACCCAGAAGACCCATATCTAGTATAAATGAATTCAGAATTTACAGTCTGAGAAACTCTCCAAGTATCGGCACCAGTCAAAACGAACCCGCAAGTCCAAACCTTATGGTTTCAAACGAGGAATTGAAAATCTGTACAAAGATGAACAATCAGACCATTTACACTTTTATTTTTGTTTTTGGTGCACATAGAAATCTGCAAGCCTCCAATGAAAAGATCCTTGCCTGGTGTTCCATTTCACAAGCCACACAAAATTGAGGTATAGAAACACATACCAAAGATCCCAAAATTGCCATTAAATAGAAATTAAATGAAGAACAGTCAAACATAAGAAAATGAAAAAAAAAATTAAATGGACAAAACTATCACAAAAATAATGGAAACATAACAAGAAACAACAAACAGGCATTGGCAAAGCCAGTAGGTCTGGATTTTCTGTGCTACTGGATGTGACATTAGAGCAAGAAACATGGGAGGTACCCAGAAGGAGCGGGCAGGGAGGGTTAGATTTGAAAATAGTCCTTCATGCAGTTCAAAGAAAACACACAAGTAGAGGGGGGAAGGATACACCCAAATAGCCAACAGCATTAGGTGAGAGAGAATTTTCTCGACTAGGTTAAGACAAGCTGTGAATGACAAAGTGTCAAGCGAGTGTCCGGAATACGGTAGTCAAAGAAAGCAAATGGTTGAAAGTGGTAGATCAAAATCCCACTCTATGTATATTATAAGGAATAGGCAGGGCCACTGGAATAATGAGGCAAAAAAGGGCCAAAATATGCGGCAGTGTTGAATAAATTATGCAACAAGAAAAGGCAAATTATGCATCTTAATGCATCAAATTTTTGTGATAGTCTTACTTGAATATTTTGTCATTTCAAAATATGTTAACACTATCTGGGTAAAGGTTTCACCTCATAAATACAAGTTTAACAACCAAATATGGCAATAAGCAAAAGAAAGTTGAAAAGTTTTGTGAAGGGCCTTCCACTGCGAGGCAACATGTTGCTGAATTTTTAGTAACCTTTGATCCATTTGAACTAGAAATAAAAATTGGGGGGTGGGGAGGAGGGGCAGGATTGTCGGTAGATTATGCATCATGATAGGTTATGTGGCAAATGCAACTAATCCATAATTATGCAGAAAATGCAGCAGCTGCAAAATTGCATAATTTCAGTGGCCCTGGAAGCAGCTGTGATGACAAAAGACAGACCTTAAAATACAGCTGAAAGATTTCCTTGCTTGTGGAAAGAAACTTAAGAAAAGCCAAATTAGAGTGTAACATACTGAAGTGACAAATCATTCCTCTGTCCTGTAACAAGACGACCGACAAGATGGAATACTTAATTATAAATGCTCAATGCCAGATTCAGACAAAAATGTGTTCCAGATTGGCATATACTAGTAATTAGCAAAACAGTAATGTATTCTTGAATGACGTTTCAAACCAGAAGTAATTTCCAGAAGTAATGTTTCCTGGTTCATAAATAAGACTGTTGAACCTTGATTTAGAAGTGCGGAAAGCTTGATTTTTCGTGAAGAAAGCTGGAAGATGCCTCAACTTTCGAGTAACATGCAAAAATATAATAGAGACAGGTTAAATACAAGTTAAAGAACGACTAACAAAAAACCTGTGTTATGGTTCTGGTGTCACGCATTTCCAGGATGAGTAAAGATATTAAGTCTCCCCACCAGATAAACCAAGCAGGGAATCTTCCAGCTGCGCTGAACACACGCACAGACTGCACACTGTACTGAGATAGTTTTTGATAACAACAAGCCTATCTTTTGGCAACACAGTGGGAATTTTGAAAATTGGCTTTGAGACTTTAAGGTTCTTAACCTTTTGACTTCTGTGGAACCCCACTTAATCATTACTAGAAGCCAGAGACCCCCATTTACGCACTTTAGAGGATCTGAACCTTAAAACAATACATAAAAAATACAGAAACAAGTATTCAAACAATTACACAAGTGTTCCAATAGTTTATTTAATTCACAAAAACATATAAAAATCAAAATTTTCATTTTAATGAGAAGGTTGGGACTCTTCTAAATTCAAATGCCTTTGCCTATACCGTATTTGGTTTGATGCATTTGCACTGCTCCAACAAATCATTCTGAGGACACCAACTTCACCACCTCACTTTTTTACCTTTCAATTTCAAATTCCTTCATGTTTATGGAAGGATTTAAAATATAACATTTAATATTTTGCTTCTTTATTTATATACACATTTTTAATCTGTTATTATTATTTAATGTTCTAAGCAGTTGCCGGCCACCTGAGTAGGCGTCACGGATCCCAGGTTAAGATCCTATGCTCTTGGGCTTTTCCTGTTCCGTCCGGACTTAAAACATACAAGTAACATAAAAGGGCGCTACTCTACTAAATGTGGTAATGTTGTCAATTGACAGAAAGTGCAATAGCTTTATGAGTGCAATGTCACTCTGTCAATTGACAACATTAACATATTTCCCTGTCAAGTTGTTATTTGGGCCAGTAGTCCTCATGTGTGTTATTTGTTGCATATCTTAAGTCTGGACTAAACAGGGCAAGGACAATTAGGCTACATACGACATAGATTAGATCAAAAAGACACATATCCCGGGGCATTCTCTTTTGTCCTGATGAAAGCCTGGGAAGTTTAGAGGCCACATAAGAGGGCGAAATATGTGACACCAATGACGGTGTAAGGACACTGCATTCTAACACCACCCAACACATTGCTTTATTTATACAAGGATAGTTGTCTTGTTGGCCAAGCAACAGCAGTGGAGGATGAGGTTTACTGTATTAGGAGTAGTTCAAAAGCAGCTTCAGTTGTTTTAATGTGGAGCCGACACTTGGGGTTGTGGTCTTGTAATTATGATGCACTTTCTCTTTATTGATCCTCAGGTGAGTAAATCACTGTAGCAGAACCCGTTGAAAGAAAGCAGGGGTCTGAGACTGATTCTCAATAGGATCCAAGGGACAATTTGTGCGTTTTGTGAGACTGCTTGCTTCACAGTGAAAGACTCTGCAAGCAATTGGGTTGTCACACAAGAATTGCTTCGATAGCTATATTTCAAAAGCATACATCGATTAACAATATAAAATCGGTTTTGTTGAATTCTGCATGAATAAACTTGACACCGTACAATCCAAGGGTATAAACGGGTGGTGCAAAATGTACTTTCAACTTCAAACATATATAAAATTGTCCGGTAGATTATTCCTCAGTCAATGCAGTTGAAAACTATTAACTATTGATACGTATTTAAATAGGTTACAGAAATATTTGCCTTTCTTACATGGTTATTTGTTGTTTATATTTCTTCATTTCCTTTCAAACACTTCTGGCTGCTGAACTTTGACTGAAGAAGGAACTAACAAAATAAAGCACTTCCAATGACAGCACTTCCTGCAACTCGGTGACATTCAAGTCCTAAAGCAATGACTTCCAAAGAGATCAACTTACCACTCTAGCAGAAAAGAGGGCTACAGGGGTGTGGAATTTATTAAAATATCTACTTGTCCATGGGACAGGTAGCTTCATAAATCTACTTGTCCTGTACAAAATCCACTTGTCCCTTTGGTGCCATCATGTAGTGCACCGTCAAATAATGGCAGCACTCATTATAGAAGAGCTCGAATAATAGCCTCTCTGGTTATGTCAGGCTCATAGTATAGAAGGATTTGAATACTAGTGATTTCCTTATTTTGCCTCTTTTCTGCAGATCTACCCATTCATCCTTTCATTCACCCACTGATCTCTAGCATTTCAGCTTTACATTGGCTTCCATTCATTCTTTCATCAGCCTTTCACCATTCTGTTTGTCAATCCATCCATCCGCCCATCCATATCCAAATCTACCCATCCATCCCCAAACATACCCATCCATCCATCTCAGCCATCTGTCCATCCTTTCGCTCACCCATTCTTCCGCTCATCCATCAATTTACCCTTTCACTCTTCCATCCTTCTGCTCATCCATCAATTTACCCTTTCACTCATCCATCCTTTCGCTTACTGATCCATCCACCCTGCAACCCATCTATCTTTTCACCCTTTCCTTCAACACATCCATCGTCCATCCACCATCCCTGTCACTCATCCATCCTTTCACTCATTCATCCATCTAGCAAGCCACACTAACACTCATATCTATCCACTCTTTCACCCACACATCCATCCTTTCACTCACTCACCCTTACACGTTAATTATGGGCCTTTGTCTGCTTAGCTGCAGACAGAAGAGGCTCATCAAGAGCTCCACCCCGCTGTACCTGCTAAAGCGAGTGGTTCCAACGCCCTTGGGGCCAAACCTATCCTTCCAGCTCCAAATCTATCATTCAAACTCATCCATCCCTCCTTCCTTCCACTCATCCATCCATCCACTTTCACCCCTCCATCCACCCTTTCACTCATATCCATCCACTCTTTCACTCATCCCTCCATCTAGCCATCCTTTTGCTCTTCCATCTTTCACCCCTCCATCCTCCTTTCCACTCATATCCATCCACCCTTTCACTCATCCCTCCATCCACCGTTTCACTCAACTATCCACCCATCAATCTATCCACCCATCCATCCTTCCATCCTTCCACCCATCCATCCTTCCACCCATCCATCCTTCCACCCATCCATCCTTCCACCCATCCATCCTTCCACCCATCCATCCATCCTTCCATCCTTCCACCCACCCACCCACCCACCCATCCACCCACCCACCCACCCATCCACCCATCCATCCACCCACCCATCCATCCACCCATCCACCCATCCATCCACCCATCCATCCACCCATCCACCCACCCATCCACCCATCCACCCATCTACCCATCCACCCACCCACCCACCCATCCACCCACCCATCCATCCATCCATCCATCCATCCAGCCATCCATCCACCCAGCCATCCATCCATCCATCCACCCATCCACCCATCCATCCACCCATCCATCCACCCATCCATCCATCCACCCAGCCATCCACCCAGCCATCCTTCCACCCAGCCATCCATCCTTCCACCCAGCCAGCCATCCATCCATCCTTCCACCCAGCCAGCCAGCCATCCATCCTTCCTTCCACCCAGCCATCCTTCCATCCATCAGGGGTGTGGAATTTATTAAAATATCTACTTGTCCATGGGACAGGTAGCTTCATAAATCTACTTGTCCTGTACAAAATCCACTTGTCCCTTTGGTGCCATCATGTAGTGCACCGTCAAATAATGGCAGCACTCATTATAGAAGAGCTCGAATAATAGCCTCTCTGGTTATGTCAGGCTCATAGTATAGAAGGATTTGAATACTAGTGATTTCCTTATTTTGCCTCTTTTCTGCAGATCTACCCATTCATCCTTTCATTCACCCACTGATCTCTAGCATTTCAGCTTTACATTGGCTTCCATTCATTCTTTCATCAGCCTTTCACCATTCTGTTTGTCAATCCATCCATCCGCCCATCCATATCCAAATCTACCCATCCATCCCCAAACATACCCATCCATCCATCTCAGCCATCTGTCCATCCTTTCGCTCACCCATTCTTCCGCTCATCCATCAATTTACCCTTTCACTCTTCCATCCTTCTGCTCATCCATCAATTTACCCTTTCACTCATCCATCCTTTCGCTTACTGATCCATCCACCCTGCAACCCATCTATCTTTTCACCCTTTCCTTCAACACATCCATCGTCCATCCACCATCCCTGTCACTCATCCATCCTTTCACTCATTCATCCATCTAGCAAGCCACACTAACACTCATATCTATCCACTCTTTCACCCACACATCCATCCTTTCACTCACTCACCCTTACACGTTAATTATGGGCCTTTGTCTGCTTAGCTGCAGACAGAAGAGGCTCATCAAGAGCTCCACCCCGCTGTACCTGCTAAAGCGAGTGGTTCACAACGCCCTTGAGGCCAAACCTATCCTTCCAGCTCCAAATCTATCATTCAAACTCATCCATCCCTCCTTCCTTCCACTCATCCATCCATCCACTTTCACCCCCTCCATCCACCCTTTCACTCATATCCATCCACTCTTTCACTCATCCCTCCATCTAGCCATCCTTTTGCTCTTCCATCTTTCACCCCTCCATCCTCCTTTCCACTCATATCCATCCACCCTTTCACTCATCCCTCCATCCACCGTTTCACTCAACTATCCACCCATCAATCTATCCACCCATCCATCCTTCCATCCTTCCATCCTTCCACCCATCCATCCTTCCACCCATCCACCCATCCATCCTTCCACCCACCCACCCACCCACCCATCCACCCACCCACCCATCCACCCATCCACCCATCCACCCACCCATCCACCCATCCATCCACCCATCCATCCATCCACCCATCCATCCACCCATCCACCCACCCATCCACCCATACACCCATCTACCCATCCATCCACCCATCCATCCACCCATCTACCCATCCATCCACCCATCCATCCACCCATCCATCCACCCATCCACCCACCCATCCACCCACCCACCCATCCACCCATCCACCCATCCACCCACCCACCCATCCATCCACCCACCCACCCACCCATCCACCCACCCACCCATCCACCCACCCATCCACCCAGCCATCCACCCATCCACCCAGCCATCCATCCACCCATCCATCCACCCAGCCATCCATCCACCCATCCATCCACCCAGCCATCCTTCCACCCATCCATCCACCCAGCTATCCATCCACCCAGCCATCCTTCCACCCATCCTTCCACCCAGCCATCCATCCTTCCACCCAGCCAGCCATCCATCCTTCCACCCAGCCAGCCAGCCAGCCATCCATCCTTCCACCCAGCCATCCTTCCATCCATCCATCCATCCATCCATCCATCCATCCATCCATCCATCCATCCATCCATCCATCCATCCATCCATCCATCCATCCATCCTTCCATCCATCCATCCATCCATCCATCCATCCATCCATCCATCCATCCATCCATCCACCCATCCATCCACCCATCCACCCATCCACCCATCCATCCACCCATCCATCCACCCATCCACCCATCCACCCATCCATCCACCCATCCATCCATCCACCCATCCACCCATCCATCCACCCATCCATCCTTCCACCCAGCCATCCATCCACCCACCCACCCAGCCACCCATCCATCCTTCCACCCAGCCATCCATCCTTCCACCCAGCCATCCATCCTTCCACCCAGCCATCCATCCTTCCACCCAGCCATCCATCCATCCTTCCACCCATCCATCCATCCATCCTTCCACCCAGCCATCCATCCATCCATCCTTCCACCCATCCATCCATCCACCCATCAATCCATCCATCCACCCAGCCATCCATCCACCCAGCCATCCATCCACCCAGCCATCCATCCACCCAGCCTTCCACCCAGCCATCCATCCTTCCACATCCTTTCACCCATTCTTCCACCCAGCCATCCATCCTTCCACCCAGCCATCCATCCTTCCTTCCACCCAGCCATCCATCCTTCCACCCAGCCATCCATCCTTCCACCCAGCCATCCATCCTTCCACCCAGCCATCCATCCAGCCATCCATCCAGCCATCCATCCTTCCACCCAGCCATCCATCCATCCTTCCACCCATCCATCCATCCTTCCACCCAGCCATCCATCCTTCCACCCAGCCACCCATCCATCTACCCAGCCATCCACCCAGCCATCCATCCATCCACCCAGCCATCCATCCATCCATCCATCCACCCAGCCATCCATCCATCCACCCACTCCATCAGCCATTCATCCACCCACTCCATCAGCCATTCATCCACTCTCTCATCCATCAATCCACCCTTTTATTCAACCATCCATCCTTTCACTCATCCATCCACTTTCACCCCATCCATCAATTCATTCACCCTTGCACTCATCCACCCATTCACTCATCCATCCATCCATTCTTTCACTCATCCATCCTTACATCCATCCTTTCACTCATTCATCCATGTATATATCCAGCCACCCTTTCATGTCAATTATGAACCTTTGCCTGGACCTGCAGAAAGAAGAGGCCCATTAAGAACTCCACAGCTGCTGTAGCTGCTACAGCGGCGTGTTCAGATGCCCCTGGTGCATGCACAAAGTGAGACGAGAGGTCCAGTGCAAGGAGAGAAATGAGGGTGCGCCTGAGGATTGCATGAATTCCCCATGGGGAAACTAATGAACTTTAATGTAAGCCCTGGATGAGATAAGATATGAGAGGCCAAGGGGATCGGGTCAGGGCAGTCAGAGGGGCAGCAGAGGGTGGGATTATGCAAATACAGGCACCGGGTGAAACATACGGTGTACAGGCAAAGCAAAGTGCAAAGGAGGGTTGTGCAGGGGCTGCATGAGCAAGGGAAAGCATGGGCTTTACTGTAGGCCCCGGAGGCGAGGGTGAGGAGGGATCTTGGGGCCGATTTGAGGCTCAAGGGTGAAGCACAGAATAAAAGGCAGGGGTCACAGAGGTTAAAGTCAGAGCAGGAGCCAAGAGGCCCTTAAGGCAGCCTCTTACATTCCAGTGATGTGAGTGTTCTGGAGCTGCGTCTCGTGCTCCGTGCTCGAAGAAAATGAAAGGACCAGAGGAGGGCCTGGAAGCCACACACGAGCCTCGGGGAGAAAGCAAAAGACTCTTACCTGACAGTGCTGTGGATGTTTTATATGTAGCTGCAACTTTGAGCTCGGCTCCATCATGATGTTGTTCTGCTTTGGGGAAATTAAAGTGTAAGCCCCAGCTTTTGCATTGACCCTTTTCACTCCCAATAAACTGCTCAGAGCTCCTTATTAACTGGCTGTGACCAAAAGGGTTGAACAGCTGTGTATCGGATTACCGTAAGACTGTCTACTTGTCCTTTGGGCAAGTTAGAAATTAAAACCTCTTGCCCTTGTAAGAAATCTAGATGTCTCGGGCGTCGGGAGATAGGAATTCCCCACCCCTGATCCATCCTTCCATCCATCCTTCCATCCATCCTTCCATCCTTCCATCCTTCCTTCCATCCATCCATCCATCCATCCATCCACCCATCCACCCATCCATCCACCCATCCATCCATCCATCCATCCTTCCACCCAGCCATCCATCCACCCACCCAGCCACCCATCCATCCTTCCACCCAGCCATCCATCCTTCCACCCAGCCATCCATCCTTCCACCCAGCCATCCATCCTTCCACCCAGCCATCCATCCATCCTTCCACCCATCCATCCATCCATCCATCCTTCCACCCAGCCATCCATCCATCCTTCCACCCAGCCATCCATCCATCCTTCCACCCATCAATCCATCCATCCACCCAGCCATCCATCCACCCAGCCATCCATCCACCCAGCCATCCATCCACCCAGCCATCCATCCACCCAGCCATCCAGCCTTCCACCCAGCCATCCATCCTTCCACATCCTTTCACCCATTCTTCCACCCAGCCATCCATCCTTCCTTCCACCCAGCCATCCATCCTTCCACCCAGCCATCCATCCTTCCACCCAGCCATCCATCCTTCCACCCAGCCATCCATCCAGCCATCCATCCTTCCACCCAGCCATCCATCCATCCTTCCACCCAGCCATCCAGCCATCCACCCAGCCATCCATCCATCCACCCAGCCATCCATCCATCCATCCACCCAGCCATCCATCCATCCACCCACTCCATCAGCCATTCATCCACCCACTCCATCAGCCATTCATCCACTCTCTCATCCATCAATCCACCCTTTTATTCAACCATCCATCCTTTCACTCATCCATCCACTTTCACCCCATCCATCAATTCATTCACCCTTGCACTCATCCACCCATTCACTCATCCATCCATCCATTCTTTCACTCATCCATCCTTACATCCATCCTTTCACTCATTCATCCATGTATATATCCAGCCACCCTTTCATGTCAATTATGAACCTTTGCCTGGACCTGCAGAAAGAAGAGGCCCATTAAGAACTCCACAGCTGCTGTAGCTGCTACAGCGAGCGTGTTCAGATGCCCCTGGTGCATGCACAAAGTGAGACGAGAGGTCCAGTGCAAGGAGAGAAATGAGGGTGCGCCTGAGATTGCATGAATTCCCCGTGGGGAAACTAATGAACTTTAATGTAAGCCCTGGATGAGATAAGATATGAGAGGCCAAGGGGATCGGGTCAGGGCAGTCAGAGGGGGCAGCAGAGGGGTGGGATTATGAAGTACAGGCACCGGGTGAAACATACGGTGTACAGGCAAAGCAAAGTGCAAAGGAGGGTTGTGCAGGGGCTGCATGAGCAAGGGAAAGCATGGGCTTTACTGTAGGCCCCCGGAGGCGAGGGTGAGGAGGGATCTTGGGGCCGATTTGAGGCTCAAGGGTGAAGCACAGAATAAAAGGCAGGGGGTCACAAGGTTAAAGTCAGAGCAGGAGCCAAGAGGCCCTTAAGGCAGCCTCTTACATTCCAGTGATGTGAGTGTTCTGGAGCTGCGTCTCGTGCTCCGTGCTCGAAGAAAATGAAAGGACCAGAGGAGGGCCTGGAAGCCACACACGAGCCTCGGGGAGAAAGCAAAAAGACTCTTACCTGACAGTGCTGTGGATGTTTTATATGTAGCTGCAACTTTGAGCTCGGCTCCATCATGATGTTGTTCTGCTTTGGGGAAATTAAAGTGTAAGCCCCAGCTTTTGCATTGACCCTTTTCACTCCCAATAAACTGCTCAGAGCTCCTTATTAACTGGCTGTGACCAAAAGGGTTGAACAGCTGTGTATCGGATTACCGTAAGACTGTCTACTTGTCCTTTGGGCAAGTTAGAAATTAAAACCTCTTGCCCTTGTAAGAAATCTAGATGTCTCGGGCGTCGGGAGATAGGAATTCCCCACCCCTGCGGGCTACATAGCGGATACGAATACAACCACACCCTGGCCTCCAGCTTCAGTCCTATAGTTATGCAAATACCCTTCATAATCGCATCAGACTGCCAGACACTGATCTGTATCGCAGGGAGGTGGCATATTTCGTCCCAATCAATTCAATGTTAAATCACAGGCCTATAGAACAGAGCAAATCCTCTGAATTAGTAGGCCTATACAGTGACCTGTCTATGCCTGCTGGTGCTTTTTTTTTTTTTTTAATGTTTTTTACCCCTGTATAGATCTGGCTAGAGTCCTGCAGAGCTCGTGCCATTAATACAATACAGAAAGAGAAATAGCGGTTCTGTGTCCCTCAGCCACTGACTTGGGCATCACAGGCTTTTTGCATCAGCCCACATAACAGTCTTTGGGTGCTATACGTCAGTCATGACCGATGATCTCTACTGTGAAGGCATATTGTTATTTCATTGGACAGTGGGTGTAAGAATGTGGATTATTAGTTGGGAAGGATGTGGGTCCTTCTAAAGTAATAAGTCCACAAATTTCCCTCTACTGGGAACCAAGTACTCCGCTGTAGCACTTGACGCTCTCAAGTTAGTGAGGCAGAGCAGTCCAAGGCCTACTTGGGGAGGTCATGTGGGTTAGTACCCCAGTCTGCAGGCACTCAACAAACACCCATTAAATCACTGTTAAGTCAGTGATTTTACTTATTTTAAAAAAAAGTAGTAATTACGCACACTACTCAATACTACGCATTAATTTACAAATATATACTTGTAGGCAGAGAAAGACTAATGGTGTCACCCTCTGAACAGTTTACACCTGTGGCAAGCCCTGAACCTTCTTACCACAATACCAAACATATACTACACAATACCATGGGCTTTGTCAGATTGTCACCACATTAATAAAAGCAGAAATGTGCCATAATAAACGAATCCACCACCATTAAAATCACTAAGGATGGTACCACTCAGAGCATGTAATGACTCACTGTTAACTCTGTAATTGCGATTGTCAGTAAAACATTTACATTCACGATGCTTTGAGTACAAGAGTCTTTGTTTAGGTCGAGCCTCAGTGTGTGTGCGCCGTCTGCAAGACATGTATTCGCTATACCAGTGTCCCTCTGCTTTGCTGGCTACTCATTGGTTGGTGCTCCCCATACATCACTTCAGGTTTTCGGTTGGGAGCACTGGCCAACTACAGTTTCCTTACTCTGTAAGCATTTATGAGTCCATTTGGGGACTACTTCTTTCATGTCCAGTCCGGCTCGTGTTACAATGAGAGTTCCTCACCATAGCACCCACATCATGGGCTGCCACGCTCAACTTTCTATTCATATCTATAACTTTTCTATCTACATGGGCACTGTACTTCCTGTTTCAGCACAGCACTCGCTTTCATGTCAGTTTAATGATGCCCGCTTTCATGTCCATTTAGTGCCTGTTCTTTTTTTAAACTACATTTTAACTTTTACATACTCGGGAACCCGCTTTAACTTTTAATTACTCAACGAGGCGCCCACTTTCACTTTTAAATACTAAAAGCGTCAGGCATTCGGGTTTAACTCAAGTTTAATTCAAAGATGGCCGTGAGCTTTGCTGCCTCTTAAACACGCCCCTTGCCTAGAAATCCAAGTTGTCCTTATGATGCCGGAAGAGGAAGCAAGAACTGCGGGTCTTTTCTTAACATTCTAAGTGTTTCGAACGCTGCTCAGAGTTTGCAAGGCAACGGCGTAGAATTCCAGGACAACATAAGTGGTAGCGGTGGTAGTTTGCTCTGGAAAGGCAAACATATATGATGACAAAGCACCTGTATTGCAGAGAATGGACACTTCACCATCAATCCACTGTAAATAAAGTACTTCTTAGGCTGACTAATACAACTGCTGGTCAATCAACTGCTGAGTAGCCATAAAAAGACTGATCAACAAAGTGTCTGTGTGTAATGTAACTTTTGACATGTAACGCGCTCCAATAACTTTGGGTCGAGTTTGGGCTATATAAATCTGCAAAAAATAAACCAAAAACACCTCTCTGAATACCCTTTTTCGTTATGAAAGGACTTCCGGTAACTGCTAATTACTATATTCTGACCTAAAAATAATAATTAAGTAGCACTATGAAAATTAGAATCAGCAGGTTCCACAACTTATTTGTGCCTTTTATTCCTGCTGTACTTAGCTTTTTAAAAAAAAAATGTATTACAGCTGTTAAATAGTGAGACTATTTGTTTCAAGGAGTTTGGGTACGCCCTTTGCTTTTAAAAAACAATTGTTCAAGGATGTATACACATCAATAGGAAAGTCATAAATATTCCAATTTCTGGTCTCTAATGCAACTTGTTAAATAATTAGCGGCAAAGCAATATTACTAAACAGATTAGAAGATTAATTGTAGTTCTGCTGTAGGTGTAGCATGACTGATTACTTGACATCTCCCACAATTGCAGGGAGGTCAATAAACTCACACATTAGCTGAATACTTTAATTCAGAAATACTTGTGCTGCTACAAAATAATGCACTGTCATTTCTTTGCTGTTCTTTGCTGTGCGTTTATCCCACCATAAGAGTACCCTTTTGCACATTTGAAGGATTATAAGTGGAAATACCTGCTTCAGTACACAGGAACGCACCAATGGAGGATTCCAAAAGCGTCGTGACTAGGCAAAGTTGAATGTCAATTATCAAATGTGCCCCATTTATTAAATTTGACTTTAATTAGGGCGAAGGGCCATGTATGGCAAATCTTTTGAATGAATAAGAAAGGAGTCCGGGACAGAATGAAAAATCCTAGGCTTTATAATTGACGCTTACAGAAGAAGAAATTAACTTTAGTTGTTGCCTCTTTTGTGCGGAAATTCTCATTTCATTTGTGCTTTATCCATACAAGTTATTTTCCTCACAATATCTTTAATAGAAGCACTAATTTGCTTGTTTCAATTTCAGAGCATGATTAGCTGAAGGAAAAGAGGTATACGAATTTAAATTACCAATATCTATTTTTAGCTAAATTGTTTTTCTCATTCCCACGTTATCTGTCGTCCATCACGTGTTTTATGTTTTCAGTGTCTGACCATGTGACAGCAAGGCAAATTTTATGTTTTTATATCAATTTAACATGTTCTAGTAACTAAAAACATAACTGTGATAACATCTCATAACTGATTAACACAAATTAGAGATCTCCTATTCCACGTCCATAACATGTGATATAAAATGCACTACCTGAAAAATAGCATTCAAAACCATGGGAACGATATAGCAAGGTGTGCATTGCGGTCTAATTGAATACGTAATCAGAAAGGTAAACATTCCTAAAGCCTAGAAAATATAAAATGTTCTCCTTGAGCAAACAAACATATTAAGTCCATGCACAGCACTAGTGAAAAAAGAACCTCGGCATCCTAGCATAAGTGATTGCAGCACGAAGACACTCCCTCAAACGTGCTTTCATTAATTTATTAGAAAAGAGGCTCCCTTCACACAGCTCAAGCATAAGCCTTGTCCACTAGAAACAAATTAATCGTAGCATGCCTTTTACTTTAGTTGTTCAGTGAATAACTCCCTACCTTGGGGAGAGGATCTTTTGCTACCCTTTAGGTAACTCTTTATACTGATTTATGCTTTCTGCACAAACAAGTACTTTATGTTGTTAAGTATGGCAATAAACAATCATTTTCTTTCAGATGACGAATCTATGCGTGTTAGGAGGATTCAGTTTAATAAGTAAAGAAGATTTGAAGACGGGTCACATTTTCTCAGATTTTCCTAAGTCACCTAGATGGATTTGGGATATCAGCCCAAAGAAAGTTATGCTTTTGACTAATACCAGCCATCTGCATGATGAAATAGTAATGCATCAATGAAGCAGGTATGCTCTGCGCATCTCACACGTGACTGCAGACCACGAAAGACAAGGATGTAACTTCAGATTGCAGTCATACTTTGAGGTTCTTCATAGGCTGACTTAATGGCACAGTTTGTTTTAGACAGTTTTCAAACAGTAAATGTATATTTTTTATTACTCATAGTTCTTGTTGCCAAAACTTAACACATTCCTGGAACACCCAGTTTTGGTCAATAGGCTAAATATGCGAAGTAGGCACATGGAGATTAATACATTTATTCACTGTTACATAACCCCATAACATGCTGACTCTGAATTAAAGCTCATGTCTGTCCTTGGCCACAAGGCTCCATTTCATCACAACTTAGGCTCCCCCTGACTCCGAACTCCACCAGGTTCTGAATAAGGTTCATAGGCCAGTCTCCGGCCTGCATTGTGTTCTCTAAAGACCACTGGAAGTCACAAGAGACCCTGACTCGAACAAATGCTAAAAGTATTATTCTAGCCCTGTTCAAATTCTTACAGCTCTTTAAGGGAGCCAGCTACCTGGTCAACGATGACACAATAGATCTTAAAACCCAAGCAGACATTATCAAGCAAAGCAATGTTCCAGAATGCGTATTGTTAGTGATGGTCAGTGATGAGGGACTGGCTAAAGGGAGCTGATTTTGCTTTACAAGAGATGAACCCTTTAAGTTAGCAACAGTGCAACCTCTAAGACCTAATAGACCTTGATTGTTGGCAATTTGAAAACCGGCCCCACTGCTTGTAGTCTCCATTTTCTGTGGGGGACCTTGAAAAGGGTAGTTTTAACACAGTTAAAAATCATACGTGGAAGATTGGAGAGGAATGAATCTGGATATTGCGTGTGCTGGTTGAATTTCTGTCTGCCACAGACACATGACACATCTCTACTCATTCCGGGCCTTTTGCAGCTTTGCACACAAAGGACATC
Organism: Calotriton arnoldi; assembly: GCA_963921515.1. Classification (NCBI taxonomy): domain Eukaryota; kingdom Metazoa; phylum Chordata; class Amphibia; order Caudata; family Salamandridae; genus Calotriton; species Calotriton arnoldi. Next base: position 611,840 of record CAWUFW010001136.1, on the reverse strand, counting down.
AGTGGTGTTTGTCAGACTCTGCCCTGATCGAGAGTATTGCTCTAGTGTGAGTAGTACCTTTGCTTTACGGTGTTTCAACCTGTTGTCTCAGGCTTGGGGCTAGAGGAAAACTATTCACCCCTTCTCAAATATCAAGGTGGAAAGTTCCTTTGTTGTAACCGATTAATAGCCAATTTCCAGATGTCACCAGTGTTAAGACTTAAGAGCTCCTAGTTAGCATGGTACCCATCGATAACTACATGCAACTGAATTCTGGTACATAAAGCATTAGCAATTTTGGTAGTGTAAATACAGGTTTTTTTACCGTCCCTCCCCGCAGACTGCCCCTGTTACGTATGGTCTTACACTTTTATTTATGTAAGTTCCTTCCTGCGCAAATTCATCAGCGCACCACATAATTAATCTCCACTACATACCACTCCAAAACACAAAATACCATTCAACATATTTACACTCCATAACACACAAACCCACTCCACATAATTCCTGTACACTCAACACCACACAATTCCACAACTAATCCAATCCAACCCACAAAATTCGACTACACACCACATACATACATACACTACATAACACATAAAACATTGCCATTACAATGGCAATAGCTCTAATGGAGCAGGATTTCGCGAAAGAAACCTGCTCAACTGAATACCCCTATAATACGTACTAACAGTAAGTAGAGTTAGAATGATTAATGTGCACAATTACACTACACGCGGGAAGATTGCTTTGCAAATTGCATGGACTAAATGAAATTTATACTAAAATAACCGTAAATGTAATAATCTTGTGTTTAGAGTGAATTAAAAAGGTTTGCATGGCAAGGACGCAGGTGTATTTAGTAAAAAGCCTGACGTGTGTTGCTTTATCCTAATGAATAATGCCGCTTTTCTGCTTATGCTAGGCTAACCGATAACATGAAGTAGAGTTAAGATGAGGGGTAAACAGTGAAAATGCATGATCACATAATTAACAAATGTTTGTTTTCTGTTCTTTTAGTAATGGACAAATTTTCCATTTTGTAAAAGTTAGCCTCAGTAAGGGCGGGTGAAATTGAGAGCGAGCAGGAACCATGTGACTATATGACTGAACTGCTGTGCAAAGCTGTAAAAACCGTGACCTGGTGAAGGACATGAACATTGACAAGCAGCCAACGCCAGTGTCATCGTGGGAACGGAACCCGAAGTTGTTGAATTTAATAGTGTTCAAAATATTGTTACATATGTACTCACGAGAGAGAAGGGATATTGAGGACTAGGTAAAAATTGTGTGGAACAATGGTGTAGACTAGAGAAAAATGATTTCATGGTGAGGTGACATCCCACCCCCAGAACTTAACCAATCCCTTAGCTAGAAATTGTGAACTTAGCAACTATTGTGGGATGGACATGTGTTTTTAGGGTATAAGAATAGGTGCTTTAGGGGTGTGATTTAGCTGCTGCTGTCGCTATTGAGGGTCGCTTAGGCTGAAGGTCCGAGTGAAGGGTAAGCCGCTGTTCGTCGGGTTGCAGAGAGGCCTAGCTGTTCCGGTCCTGATTTCCTGAGTCTTTGATCCCTGACTCTTGGTCCGGGGATCCCCCACTACTACCTAGGCCTGGGTGGTAGTTTTCCCATTACAGATCCCTTGGGTTTGTATTTGATCTAATCTGTATTGCAGAATTATATTTTTTTGCAGTCCTATTTCATGTCCTTGTACCTTTTGTCTCTTTCATCTATCCCTCCGAATTATAGTTTAAACAAATATATTTTACTTGCATCTAATGTCTCTTCATCTGTCCACTCTTTGCAACGTATATTTGAAATAATTGTTCTGTTATTGCTATGATTAGATTTTACCCTCTCTCTCATGAGGTTTCCAGTATTTGAATTTATGAAGTAATCGATATGAGCATTTATTATTACTAGATAAAATTTATTAAATCTCACCGAGAGTCTGTGGTTATTTTAGCCAGTTTATTGATTAAATGTTTCTTTATAAATTCCATTGCCATCAACTCTTCAACTAATTGGTCCATCGACCAAGTAGATGGAAAGTCGATTATTATTTATTCGGACGTGAATATACAGTATGATTAAAGTTAGAACATGAATTATCTGGAGTAAAATTAAGGCAAAATTAACAAACTTGACACCAGCGCATCAGGGATTCGGGTGAATGTGTATGGGCCAAAGTACGTAATGTCATTGAATATTTATCCCTGATCAAGTTATTTGGGTTCGCGCTGGATCGGCTCTAATTAAAAAAATGCAAGACCTATTGTATTTCCAATGCTTGTTCTACTTAAGTATTTGCAAGCCTGAAGATGCACCAACAGAGGTCCCTGAACTCGAAGTATTTGGGCTAACAGACCCAGCTCCAGATGGCTTGCAACCTTGAAAGAACCTCTACCAGCGTCAACAATAAAAACCTCTGGGAGATGTAGATGTAGTGGAGCATGATTTTAGGTAAAAAGGTCCCTCTGGTTTTCAGGCTGTTTCACCGCTGTTCCAGAGCACCCCAACTCCCACCACTTTAACTGGGTACTGCGGTGCCCCTTCATTTACCACCGCATGCTTGATATTCAAATGTGGCGGCTCCAATGCCTACTGAGGCACACCTATACCTTCAGTAATTTTTTTTTTTTTTTTTTTACTGCAGCCTTGCAGCACCTAAAAATGCTTTTCTTTTGGTTTATTTAAAACCATGCAGCCTTGTCATTTCCTTTTCTATTCTGGGTGCCCCTGCACCTCCAATGGGGCACACAGCACGTGTTAGGCTCTTGGACCACCTGGGGAGCACACTTCCAAGTGGCCCAGCTGGTGCCACGTGATACAGCAACTGTCTCTCTACTCCTGTCTTCTGTCAGTGCAGGTGGGGGCTGACGTGCTGGGTACCCCCACACACAGGAAGCAGAAACCTAGCAATGCTCCTAGGGGTTTGCCCCTCCCCTGGATCCTTGAAAAATCAGGGGTCTTTGTGTTGCATCAGTTTCCAGGTACAGTAAAGGATTAAGGAGGCGGTAGCACACACCCCTTCCCAAGCAGCTATTTCTTCTCTTCATGCGGCGTTTGCTCTGCCTGGGAAGTTTTCAGCCAGCTCTAATCACCAGGACTATTGATTTCCAACCTTGTGGCTTCTAATTTTTAGTTTATTTCTGGGAGCTTGTTTTTCCTGCTGCTGTAACTTCTTGGGCCCACCAGGGTGATTCAAAGGCCAGAATCTAATTAAGTAGTGGAGTTAAAGAAAAATTATAAATTTCGAAGTGCCGCAAGGAGTGCAGATACACAAAACTTAATAGACCAGCATTCAGTATCCTCATTTAACAGAGGATGTGTGTCATGCGCTACTTTCGACCAAACTATGGTGAAACTGTACTTGGGTGAAGATTTCGCCCATAGTAACACAATATTCACTCGACATACTTCAGGGAAGCACTGCAGATGTAAATACTTACACTATTATTTCCCACTCATGTCATAAGGCCTGCACAGGTCAGCGCCAATCCCTGAAAGGTCCCTTCTGGGTCAAGCTACCTGGGTTTAGATTTCACGCTTAGCTAAGCAGTAGTCTCATAAGTTCAACCAGTAAACATTTTTACTTGCAACCAGCCCCAGACCTGCAAACTCACACAGTGCCACTGTGTCACACAATATTGACTCCCTTCACACTGTCACCCAGTGAGGAGCTAATATCACACGATGGTAGGCAAGGCAAGCTGGAAACTACTGCAAAGAGTACATTTTCAGCTCATCTTTTGAGGCTGTAAGCAGCTAATGTCCATTAAAGGGTGCGAAAACCCAACAGGAGATCACTAGCAGCCTCAGCAGCGTTTTGTTTTTGACTTTGTTAGGGGGAAGGAGGTCGATGGGGGTAGGGGATAGAAGCAGATGGGCCTCTAAGGTAGTTCTCGACAAAGTCCCGTCGCTCAAAGCCACGCCTCCTTCTCACTCTGCAATTTCTTCTTTCAAGTTGACAGGTGTGCAGCCCACTGCAGCAGACCTTATCTTAACAGGCAGACACTGGCAGTTAGCACTCTCAGTCCACCAGGCTTTCAGTGAGTGAGGCTCACGCACCAAGACTCGTTCACAGCAAAAGTCCATCAACCGGATAGAGGAAAAAAACAAAAATACAGGTGGATTAAATGGTACAGACACCCTTTTCCCCACAGTGTATAATCATTTAGACTCAAAAGGGGTCCTGTTTCTTTCAAACTTGATCTGGGAAATCATAAATTGAGTAGGAGTCGATGGAAGCTGGGTGCAAGTATTGTAGGTAAGACAATGGAGGATAAAGAGAGTACCCAAACAGAGACAAATTGTTCATGGATCATATGCAACATGCTGCTAACCCTGCTCCTGCTGTTCCAGCACAGCTCACCTCACCATACATTTCGACAGCACATGGAAATTATCTAGGTATATCAGGGTAACTCACTTTCAGAGACAAAGTAGTCCTTAACAGCCCACGCAACATGTCGAAATCAAACTTTATGCCAGGGTAGATGGTTCTTGCTGGACCCTGCACCTCCATTTCACCAGCTCATTCTGCACGGAGCTTGGTTTGTACAAAATTCGACCCAAGATTATGTTTACTTTACACAGTTCCACTTTGGGCAGCGTGGTCGTTAGCCCCCAATGAAAGCAATGCTGGAATAAGGTGGGTGACCATAAGCAATACCCCACATGAGCCAGCTTCTGCTCACCGGTCATATAATCCGAACTTCAAATTAAACAATTAATCCTGGCCCATTGAAAGCACCCCAATGGCAGGTTCCCCACTTCAATGGCAGCTACTGCAAGCCCGATCTCTCCTCATTCTTTGCAGGCTCCACTTCAACTTTTAGCAGTGCAGGTGGGCTGTAACGTGTGCCGCAGGGGCACCTCCTCCCCTCTGCGACACAATTAGTTGGGCCTGTGTGTCATCAACATATATGAAATGTTAGTGTGACTGTACCTGCACACCTGTGTCCTTGTGTTCCTTGCGCCTCTGCACAGGCCCCACTGTACACTACAGTGGGCCAAAGCATGGAGGGTTCAAAGAGGTGCCATGTTCCATGTAACATATCACCTTAGTTGGCACCTGCAGGTAATAGGAATGCAGTGCAACTATGGTGAAGATGTTGGCAGATTTGCATTGGTCTCCGCTTGCTTGCCAGCACTTTGCCACTGTTCATGCATACCCTCCTTTGCGGCGGTATGCTTTTCCCCATGTTAGGGTGACCACTCGTTCGTAATTTTCATGGACTGTCCATAATTTCGCCCTAATGTCAGTTGTCCTTGGTTAATATTTTAAAAGACGCCATTTGTCCATCATTTTAGCCTTTCAGCTAAAGGACAAAAGTTTATTCTGATAAATGAGTATTGCCCAGCTAAGGTGGAAGGGATGAAATGTTCTGTGCTGTGCTCACGAGGGATAAACAAGTCTTCTTGCCAGGGTGCCTGCTTCCCAAAAGAAATGCTAATGAGCGCAATTCATTAAATCAGCAATTGTAAATGCTGTTCTGGAGCCAGTAGTGGCGTTAATTGATGGATTCACTTGTAGTTTCCTGTGACAAAGATATTTTCTTTTTGAGAGGTACAGTAAGGGTGTTCCAAGCTGAGCTGTGGAGTGCATGCTTTTAATGGGCAGTTATAAAAAATGTTTACACAAGGTATAATCTGTATATTATTGAAATATATACTTTAGAAGCACTTATCTTTAACCTAAATTTATATGCGCATTTTGTGGCTGCCTATATTATACTGTCTGTAATGCACATTTAAAATAATGACTTGCACATTCACAGCGCTTTCAGGGATCTCATAGCACTAAAAATACACAAGTCACTTTTCCCTGCTGCACCAAACAGGATTCAATTCTATGGGCCTCTGGTTGCACACACAGGCATCTCTAGTGATCACATTAACCAATAGAGGTTTCATAACGTAAAATAGTGCATTTCCCACGGATTAGTTAAACTTTCATTTATTTTTACATTTAAGGTGTGCGTTATTTTATAAGTAGTTAATTGATGATTAAAGATCAACAAAATAGTTGCAGAATATTTTGTCGTTTTTAGCCAGGCCTTTGATTTCACCTCTGCGGTCACTTACATCTTTCCCCATTGCAGTATAAATACTTTTTTAATGCACTTTGTCTGCTGCTTTGAATAGTTATGTAGGCACAGATTTAAAAAAAAAAAATCACGTAAAGCAACAAGATAACTTGCTGCGTTGAATGAAATGGAGAGGGCAGGAATGTGCATCTGTCAAGATATGGCGCATTCCTGTGCTCTGCCTGCGCTGGTGCACAATCTGCAGCCTAGAGCCAACGCATGAACCCTTGAGCCATTGTGCAAGTGTGCCTTTGTTAAAGACAGGATTTTTCTTGTGCAGGAAGAGACACCTTCCTGTACGAAAATAATCCTTAGAGGCATTTTCCTTTTTCTAAGTGTGCTGCATACTTAGAAAGGGAAACAACAGGGAGAAATAAAGATATTTAGATATTTCTCCTTGTTGCGCCTCCCCTGGGAAGGTGTACAATTCTGACAGATTCCCAGGTCTACCATTGTTGGTAAATCTGGGATTTGTTAGAATGTATGGGAGGATGCGTGGGAACACCCTCGCTCCACCCATGTAACGCCTTCCCGACATAGTGTAAGACAAGGTAGCAACTTGTGCTGCCTTGCGTTAGAACAGATTTTGCAAGCCACGCAGGGTGCCTTTGCGTTGCATAGTAAATCTAATTCTAGGTTTTGCGTCACCTTGCGTGGGGCAAGGGCGTTGTTAAACCTTGATAAAGCTGCCCTGTAATGTCTGATATTAGATATTGTGTCAGATTATACTGTGATCTGTATTTATTCAACACAGTGTATTAGTCATCTTTCAGATTTGTACAAAAACACTGTTGTAAAGGGGACTGTGAAAAAGAAATTAATCTAGCCAGTGGCTAATTTGCACTGTGTGTGACCGGAAAGCCTGGGTTCAAATCCCGGATTCCCTGCATGACTTAATTGTGTAATCTAAGTCAAATAAATTTACTACATGTGTCTATTTTAGTTAATAGTGGCATTTTAGGGGGCGTGGCCAGCAGCAGGGCCGAGTAGCGGCGTTTCTCGTCGGCTCCTCCGGTCCCGATCGAATCCTGTCTCTGATCCTGTTCCTTGACGCCGAGAAAACGCGCCGATGGTCATCGGAAGCTCTGCTGCCTTCAAAAAGTGCAGTGCGAAGCCGCAACGGTGAATTCCTGAGCAAATGAAAGCCTTTTCCCATCCTGGCCGTGGTCCGTGCAGCGTCTCCCAAGATGGTGCCTCGCTGGTGAGACTCGATGGGACGCACCAAATCTGGGAAGGAGCTGTGAGGTGACGAGTGGCCGGATAGCGAGGCAGAGAGTGGGCGTGCTCTCGTTGACCCCCGAAGCTCCGGCTCGCTGCGAGGTGTAGATCATGCCCTCCTGAGACTGCGGTGCGGACTGGTGTGGGTCCGCCTGGCGGGGGCAGCAACCCGGTCAGCCGGAGGCGGAGTGGGCTGGCCGAGTGAACACCGCGGCGGACGGACTGAATTTCCGCATTCCATCAGCGGCATCGGAGACTTCGGCCGGTGGAGAGAAACCGGACGGCCCGCGTCCTTCACCAGCTACCAGCGGCGGTGCCGGAGCCTGCGGGAGGTGGCGGATTCGGCCCTCGTGGGGCCACATGACTATCCTCGGGAGTTGTGGCGGCGCAGACCAAGAGCTGCTGGCTTAAAGGTGCAGAGTGGCCGCGGGGGCACAGTGCCAGCCATACTTTGGGGGGGCTCAAGGTCAGAGTCCCCCTACACCCCTCCCTCATCGAGTTTCTGCCAAGAGAGTGCGGGCCACTGGGGTGAAAGCTAGGAACACGGCTGGAACCACAGCCCAGCGGGCGTGCGACAGCGACACCACAATCTGGCCTGGAGGACACAGTATGTACTGGTTTATCTGGCTGCCGGGCATGGCCCTTCAAGGTAAACCTCCAATAGGCGAGGCATACATCCGGAGCTTCTTGGTCGCAGATGAACCTCCTTTTGTGGGTTAGTGTGCTCACCTTGCGGCAGAGACCCACCTAGCCTAGCGACCCCACAGACCCTGATCCTGCCCCTGCTTGGGGATCCAGGCGGTATATCACCGTGAGCACCATATAAATAACACGAGAGGCCGGCGGATCTGCGGCCCCCCTCTCCTGCGATTTGGGGACTACTCCTACATCTGGTGGCCCGTGGACTGGCGGCTGTGGCTTCTAATACTGTCGTGAGGGGAAGACGCCCATCTACAACCTGCAGCGGACTTCCTTGCGATGGCTAGGGATAAGGAGCCCAAGTCGTCGAGGCAGGGGAAGCTGGATCGATTCGCTAAGGTGCTCCCTGTGACGACAGGAGCGGAGGGTGGTACTCCACCTCTCCCCAACAACGCGACTATACTACAGGCGATCCACGCATCCAGAGAGAGCCTGGAGGGGAAGATGGCGGAGATACGCTCTGAGGTCACATTGCTACGTCAAGACTTAAGAAAAGTTTCAGAGAGAGTCACTGAAGCTGAACACCGTATCTCTGAAATGGAGGACACCTCCCATACCATGCGCAAAGATGCGTCAGGACTTATGGCCTTGATGAAAGTAGTAGCCTTGAGGGTGGCCGACAACGAAAATAGGGCCCGCAGGAATAACCTTCGATTTATTGGTTTTCCGGAAGATGCAGAGCGAGCGGACCCGGGCCAGTTTCTCCTGACCTTTCTTAAGGAGGCCCTCCCTGCCGCGAAGTTTTCGGCTTGCTTTGTCATTGAAAGGGCGCATCGGATGCCAAATGTCCGCCCGCCGCCAGGGGCTCCTCCTCGCCCCTTGATTGCCCGTTTCCTAAATTTTCAAGATCGGGACCTAATACTTCGGGAGATGCGGAAGAAAGGTGAGATCAAATACGAAAACACACGAATAATGGTATTCCCGGATTACTCCCATGATGTACAAAAACAGAGACGTACCTTTGATCCCATCAAGGCGAAGCTCAGATCACTTGGGATTCAATACATGCTATTATTTCCCGCTAAACTTAAAGTTATTTTCCAAGGTACTACGCAGTTTTTCCAGTCCCCAGAGGAAGCATGGTCATGGATAGAAGAACGACCCTCGTTGGGGCGTGGATTATCCCAGACCAAGGACCTCCAAGCAGGCAGGCGGGGGGGTCCCAGTCAAGAAAGACCCAAAGAGAAGCGGCAGAGGAGAGTGTTGAAGTTACGGAAACCCGCCATCAGAACACCGATGAGATCCTTGCAACACGGGGGGCAGACCGCAAAACTCGGATTCGGAGGATGACATTACTCTTGGGCCAGCCGCGCAGACTGTGCGTGGATCGAGTGAATATGTTACCACGGAGCAGTCGGAGAGAGAGGATTCGGCGGATCCGGACAGCGAACACCCACTGCTTGAAAGCATTCAACGGCTGGAGGCTCCAGACCCAATCATGGTAGAAGCAAATATCCAGCAGCAACGTCAGCTCAGTAACGGCGAAGAGGAATGAGATGCAGGGGCCGGAGAGCCGCAGAGAGACAGTAAGACTATCCCAGGGCCTTGTAGACTTTGCAGACCTTTGGCCCGAGGTCACTGCAGAACGTTGCCTTGATAGAGGGAAGCATACTGTGTGTTGTTACTGCATTATTGTGTAGTTAATTGAGGGGGTGGGTCGGGGGGGCAGGAAGGCTACAGACCTCTTGGTGGATTACCCGTGCCAGAGTTGTCATGTTGACGAATTGGGGGCGGTGTGGGTACCTGAAGAGTGTAGGGTGGGGGGCATGTTAGACTTTGTCAAATGTTGTGGGATTAGTTCATTGGGAGGGGAATGTTTTCTTCAGTTAGACCAAATGAATACCGAGATTGAGAAGGGAAAGAGAGATGTAGACACTCCTCCGGGGGAGGGCTGGGCATGTGATGATTCAATACCTACATGGCAATGGCGGAGGACAGGTTCACGGCACTGACATGGAATGTCAATGGGTTAGGAAATAAAATCAAACGGGGTTTAGTAGCCAATTACCTTAAAAGACTTAAACCCGACATAATATTTTTACAGGAGACGCAGCTGATGGGTTTGAGTTGTTCTTTTCTGGGACGAGGGCACTACACTACCCTGGCACATGCGGGCTTTACTAAGGGTTCGAGGGGAGTGGCAATTCTCATCAAAAAGTCTCCCCCTTTTCGTGTTATTCAACAATGGGTAGACCCCGATGGGACATACGTCGCAGTACACGGAATTTGGAACCGCAAGACGTTTTTACTTATTAGTGCATACGCTCCCCCACGACTGCAGCAACGTACGCTAGATAAACTGACTGAGCTCCTACTACATTCCGGTCCCGCCACACATTATAGGAGGGGACTTCAATGACGTAATTGAACCCTCCCTAGATCGAACTCAATTGCGACCTGGGTCCCATGGACCCACGCCATTGGCCGTGTTTCAAGATGTTCTCGGACTGACTGACCTATGGCGAAGGCACCATCCAAACCTATGTGCCTACTCCTATTTCTCGGGAGCTCACAGGGTGTTCGAGACTGGACTATCTCTTCACTCCAGCAGGAGAGATTGGTCATGTGGAGAGGATAGAATACTTAGCTAGGGGCATCTCCGACCATTCACCACTTTTATTGACGGTGGGAGGGAGGGGTGACAGCCAGGTAGCGCACTGGAGACTGAGCTCATGGGCCTTGAAAGATGAAGGGATCGCTAAAGAACTCAGGGTGGACTCTGAGCTCTACTTTAAAGAAAATGTCGGCTCAGTACAGTCGGCAGTCACTTTATAGGAAGCATTTAAGACGGTGCTCAGAGATAGAGCACAAAATATAATTGCCCATAAAAAAAGGCGAGAAATCCAAGAGATAGAGGCCTTAGAACGTAAGCTGTTATGTCTAGAAAGAAGTGGAACCTCCGCACCGAATAGTCATAACCTTCACCAAATTGACATAACCAAAAGGGAATACCAGGAGCTAGCAACTCGAGCGGTAAAGGCTCAACAATTGGCAGTCCAACATCGACTGTACGAGACAGGTGATAGGGAAGGAAAATTGCTTGCATGGCTGGGCAGAAAGGAGAAGGAGTCGAGATGGGTAATGTCCATCCAAGAACAAAACCACACATACACCACACCCAGGGATATAGCGGGGGCTTTTGCCCGGTACTATACAGACTTATACGCAGCTAAATCACAGGCGAGTGAGGCGCAAATAACCCAATACTTGGACACAATTGAGCTCCCCTCACTCTCCCAGGAGGAGAGGGACAGGCTAGAGGATGACCTGACTCTCGAAGAAGTGACAGAGGCCATTGGCCGCAAAAAGTCGGGGAGAACCCCGGGCCCAAATGGTTTCCCGGGGGAATTCTTTAAATTAAATAATAGCCTGCTGGCCCCACACTTGCTAAATATGTTTCAGACGACAAACGAACAAGGGAGTCTCCCAAAAGATCTCCGAATGGCTACCGTAGTGGTAATACATAAAACAGGGAAACCCCCGGAAGACTGCGGGTCCTATCGACCCATATCACTGCTCAATATTGAAACCAAAATTCTGGCCACTATTCTTGCGATGCGTCTGTTGACGGTTATTACTCCCCTGATACATAGAGACCAATCTGGCTTTATGACGAAGCGAGCCACACGCTTTAACCTACGGCGACTGGCTAATTGGATGGACACGGTACAGGGTCGAGACAGCCCCCATCTGCTTCTTTCACTTGATGCCGAAAAGGCGTTCGATACCATTCATTGGCCCTTTATGAGATGCGTCCTGGAGAAGTTTGGATTTGGTCCAATATTTAGGGAATGGTTGGCACTACTATACCATGCGCCTGAGGCTAAAGTCTGGGTCAACGGGGTG